>PVJO010005432.1:80269-98859 GCA_004026905.1 Hystrix cristata | reverse complement strand
TCTTTCTTTTCTCGATCATTAATCACAATCTTGTCTTCTATATCTGAGATTCTCTCTTCACATCATTTCATTCTACTGCCATTACTTTCAATGGAATTTTTTTTTTTTTTTTTTTGTGGTGCCAGGGATCGAACTCAGGCCCTTGTGCTTTCAAGGCAAGCACTCTAATCACTGAGCTAAATCCCCAGCCCCTCAATGGAATTTTTAATCTCTCGGACATCTGTTTGAATTTGTTTCATGAATTCCATTTCTTTCTTGTGTTGGGCATTTATGGTTTCCATCATTTTTCTAAGCTCTTCTATTTTTTTATCTGTATCTGCTCTAGAGTCACTAATCATGTCTTTCATTCTGGAAATGATTTCTGTTTTGATGTTTTCTAGAGCCTCACTCATCTGCTTTGTTACTTCTGCTGTTACTACTTCCAAGAGTCTGAGTGGGAAGCTTTCAGATTGTTCCACTTCATTAGTCCCTGGGTTTGCTTTTACTGAGCTGGAGGTATGGGGTTGCATCTTATTTGTGTGTCTTCTCATTTTCTATTTTTTCTTCTTTAGTTTAGTTCCTGGGTTGACGCTTATGAATTGCCTGTGGCAGGTAGTGTTCTTGGTTAGTTTTGAGAACCTTTTGGAAGTGACTACTTCCTCAGAGATGTCTTACAGGTGTAGCTGGTTTTTGTATTATGAGTCTGTTGCAAGATTTTGCCTCTTCAATTTATTGGGGCTGAGGAGTTGCTATCTATTTGGCCAGCCTTTAGTTCTTTGAGCATAGCCTATAGTCTTATTTTGACCCTCTGCCAATCTTAGTCTTGGCATGCAAGGAAGAACTGAGTAGAACATTTCTGTCACTTTGGCTAAAGTAGTACAATCAGCAACAACGATATCATCAGACACAGTCTAGAAAATAACAAACTGTAGTAATATTGATCTGCCACCTTATACCTTATGAACTAGATTTGTGGTTACATAACAATATCCAAAATAAACCAGAAACTCGTATGCAGTAAATATGCCCTCTATACAGTGATTTCATTCTCAGCAGAGAAAATTCAAAAGAGATTAGGAGGAAAAGATAGAGAATAGAAGAAGACAAAGAGATGAGAAGCAAGGTTGGAAGCCAGGGGGAAATTATGCAAACTTTGGGGAACTGGTAAAGGAAACAGAAGGAAAGGAGAGAAGGAAGAAGTAAAAACAAGGATAGAACAAAAAAAAAATAGCAAAAAACTAGAAAGTCATTTTCCTATAAAAATAAGAAAGAGGGAAAAAAACAAGAAAAAGAAGAGCAGAGAGGGAAAAAAATATTAAAAAGAAAAAAAAAGTCTGCTTCCAAGTGTGTCTCTGCTGTCACTGGTAGACAGAGTAGACAGACCCAGGTCCTTGTTGATCAATCCCAGCAGAACATTTATGGCAGGGTAGTGCATGTTCCCAGCTGGGTTCAATAGCAAGGCTTCACCATTCCATTGAAGTTCAGCCTGATCACTGGCTGTGGGGTTGAAATCCAATTTGTTCAGCTGGAGATGCACTGTGTGTCTCCCACCAGCTTGGACCCAGTTCCCTGCTAGTTTGAACTTGGCTTCTTTTCCTCCTTCCAATTGGAGTTTGAACTCTGCTCTGCCTTGCTCTGCCTTGCCCCACCTTGCCGCAGCACCAAAAGCCGCTAGCAGCTTTTCTGAGCTCGGACCCTTTCCGAGATGGTGATCAGCTTATCGCCGCCCTCTCCTGGGGACCGTATGAGATCAGATGACTCAGGTAACTCATCAGCCACTGCAACCTTCAGTGTCCACTGCTCTGCTCCATTTGTGTGTCTTTCCGTGGAGGTCTCTGGGGTCTCCAGTAGTCACTGTGCGTCCACAGGCTCAAACTGTATCACTCACACTGAGAGTTGGGCGCGAGTTGGGGCTGTGAGCCGGGTTGGGCACAGAGGCTGTGAGCAGAGGCTGTGACTGTAACCTGGGCTGCAAGGCAGCGCTGTGAGCCAGGGCCGCGAACCAGAGCTCTGGGAGAAAGTGCTGTCAGTCCTTCACCTTCTTTTTTTTAAAATTTTAATGGTACATTTTAGATGTACATAGTGATGACGTTCATCATAGGGGATTTGTACCTGTACATGATATATCTTGTTGCTTCTTTTTTTCCATTCCCCTCCCCGCAACCCCTCCTCCCTCCCTATTTACAAAACTTTTGCTTCCATTTTTTCCTTCCATTTCTTATTTCTCTTGTCCCTCTGTTGCTTTCTCCTTCCCTTGTTCCATTTCCCATTTGGACATTTTCTTCCCTTTCCTCTGGGCTGGTCTCTCGTTTGCTTTCCCCGTGGGCTTCAACTCTTGCTTCAGATCCCTGCTGGGTTCTGAGAACACACTTCCCTCCTTCTCTTCCCGAAATTGTTATATTCCAGTGTCTGGACAACAAATCTCTGAGAGGCTCTTACTCTGCTTCTCTCCACTCCACCATCTTCCTGTAAAAGCCTAGCGCACCTTATCTATAGAAGACCCAAGACTAGAAATCAGGCTTTTTGATTCCTTGTCTCAAATCCTTCTCAAAGTATTTATTTCTAAGTTGGTAGGTAGCAGAGGAGAAAATGTACTTTCTCTCTTCCAAATTTAAGATATGTAAAATATTAAGTGCCCTTATTTAAAATGCAATGTCACTTTATACAATTTATTTGTATTATTAAGAACTGACCAAGTTAAATGACTGGTAAAATATGTGGCATAGCAACAAACAAATGTAAGGAAGGTTTAAATGCATTTCCAGTACCTGAAATCACAGAATGCCCCCCATGCAACAGGAAAGTGGTGGGGTTGATTTGGCGTTATAAGAGTCATTTTAAACATATGCAAAATGCATTTAACCTAATATAAGCTGTGAGTAGAAAACTGGGTACACTAAATGTTTTATTATACTGCCTTTATTAAGTGCTCTGAGAATCCATTATATAGAATCACAAATTGCAGACTTGGAACTGGCAATTCAATCCAGGCTTTTATCAGATAGAGGTCTCACTACTTCCTCAATAGCCCCTTAAACAGCTTCGGATTTTAAAAGCTGCATTCCAGAAAAGCACCAAAAAAAGACAAAATAATCACCAACCCAATTTCTATGTATAGAATAGAAGACAAGTTACTAAGAACATAATATAGCCTGTACCAACATACTCCAATTTTTAAAAATGGTGCATTAAATGAATAAAATATTGTCATAAAGGGGAGCAGAACCAATGTGGAGTTAATGTATCAAGTCATTCGTTTAAGAAGTATTTATTGACTACTTATATACTGAACACTGCTCTAAGTGTTAGGGATATAAAGTCATGAGTAAAATGGATTAAACATAGTACCGGTAGGTTATAACACACTAGCTTGTAGAAGAAGAGCTTATACAAGAGTCGCTAATAATGACAGCAAACGCTTCAGTGGTGCTCTGTGCCAGGTACTCTTCTAAATGTTTTGTGAATCTTAATGGACTTTATTCTCACCATAGCACTATATGGAAGATGATGTTATCACCTTGCTGTGCCCCTCTGTTGGGAGAAGACCAAGGTGTTTGCCCCCAGTGTTCCATGACCAGTTGACAATGGCGCTTATTGCATGTGCAGGCAGACTGGCCTCAGAGTCTTCTGCTAACTGTCATACCCAGTCGACTTCTGCAAAAGAGGTAAGGAGACACTTTTGGGTCACAGGGGAAATGCTGATGATAATATCTGATGGATGCTGTTATGGTTTAGTATGATTTGTCCCCCAGAAGTCTCATTGTGTTGAAGGCTACTGATGGGCTTTGGAAAGTGATTGACTCGTGAAGGCTCTAATCCATCAGTGAATTAATCTGCGAAAGAGATCATAATTTGTTGGCATCACTGGGAGGCCAGTGGTGGGGCCTGTTTGAAGGAAGTAATCATTAGATCTTGACTTTGGGGGCGTCTATGGTCCCTGGTCCCTTCTACTCATGCTCTAGCTCCTTCCCCCTCTGTTTTCTGGCTGCCACAAAGTGAGCAGCGTTTTTCTGCCATGATGTTTCTGCCCTACCACAGGTCTAAAAGCAATGGACCCAGTTTTCCAAGGACTGAATCCTCTGAAACTGGGAGCCAAAATAAATCTTTCTTTCCTTCAAGTTGATTTATGAAAGATATTTTGTCACAGTGACAGAAAACTAATACAGACGTCCAATTCAGTTTTAAGGGGGATCTACAAAGGCTTCCTAGAGGAAGGGACTTGAAGTTATAGACTGATAGTCATATGAGAAACAGACAAATGAAGGTTGCTGCAGAGGGAGAGAATAGGAGGAAGTGATTCCACCAAAGGGAATAGCAGGTGTCCACACCTGGGAGAGTAAGATGGCTTGGCAGGTGTAGGGACAGAGGGAAAGAGTGTGCTTGAGTCCCTGAAAGACGACAGAGCCAGGATCAAGCAGACATAAAGTGTGACACAGTGGAGACACACTCACGCTTCACTACTGCTGCTCGTATCATTCTCTCATTCACAGATTGATTGACGTAGTCAACTACCATTTGTTTACTATAATGTGTTAGTCACTCCAAACAGCTCCCTCTGCAACGCCCTTGGCCCAAAGATGCTTCTCATTCTGGGTGCACAAGATGTTGGAAGGCTAAGAATATGCAAAAAGCACCATAACGTTGAAGATGAAATACAATATTGTAAACACACTACTTCTTCCTAAATCAATCTCTCATTAATCTCCATCACTAATGCTTAACCTCTCAAAATAACAAAGGTACACTTCTGAAACGCGAAAGAGTTATTCTAACATTTTTCTGGGAAAAATCTGGAAAAATAACCAATTAATTTCTGAAAAACAAGTATAAATAATTTAGAGAGAGAACCAATAGATGATAAAATGTACCCCAAGGCCATAACTTCAAAATAAATACTACTGTAAGATAGACAACTGGCCATCTCATGACGACTGGCCTGAAATTAAAGCCAGTAGTAAAAAATCATTTAAAACTCGCCCATGATAGATAAAAACAATAGTGCTAATTTTCATTTCTTTAATTGCCATTTAGAATGAGTATTTTTATATTTCTGCTGGCCACTTGTACTTTTTTTTTTTTTTTTGTGAACTGTTCGCTCCCTCCTATTACTTGAGGTTTTATTCATGGAGGTGTGTAAACCTTTTGGTAGGGAGAACACTGTTTGCTACCATTATCTGTAGCACATGAATCCTTCCATTCATTTTAATCTGGTGGTATACCTGAAGACTTCCCCTCTACTTACAGCCACCCAGAGCCTTGGTGCACGCATGTATGTACTTATGCACACACACTTAGTTGTCTATATCACCATTCTTTATCTCCCCACAATGATAACAAAGAAGAAAGATAACAGATTCAGGCAAAACATTTCCAGCCCTTCATTAGCCAAGTCATAAATGCCACAAGGGGCATCTAGACAACACAGCTTCCTTTTCTAAGAAACCATATACTACCTGAGAAACATCAAAATTAGAACGTTTTTTAAAAGTGTGCCTATTTAAAGAAAAATTTCCACGTACAAAATATTTGTACTTGCAATTCACTTTTTCCACTACCCATCTTGATGATTTACAAACTGGACATCATACTTCCTTCTCCACAAAGATTAGTCCCTTAAGATTCAATGATATCTTAGAGTGGACGTGTTGAGTAAGTGGAGAGTCTGACTCCACGTGTCTAGTAGCTGAATAATAAACAAAGACGTCTCCCAGTAATGTGCTCATTCACAACATCAAATCCAAGGTCCACAACGCTCCCTCCCTTGGAGCTGATTGACTTCTATCCTCAAAGCTTCCTCCAGAATTGGGTGCCCACCAGAATCCTGGATTTAAAAATGTGGTATATTTATCTAAAGAAATATGAGCTGTGGGTACAATGAGCAATGTCTTGCCACAGACACCCTATCCATCTGCTGAAAAGAATCAATCTTCAGAAAATAAAAGTCTAGGGAAACGTTAAAATTGGGTACATGCCGGGGTTTAACAAGAGGTTAAGGGCAAAAATGCAGTTACTTTATGTTACTTTACTGACTTGGAGTCGGTGCACTGGTAAAGGATTCGGTCATTTACCATCAATCTAAAATATGCATTTTTCATTAAAAGGCTGGAGCTGCAGGCTACACAGCACCAGGCAAGTTACACAGAGCTGTCCCTTGGATGGGAAATGATACATCCGCCCATGATCATTTCTTTTCTTGCTCCAACTGATGTTCTGGGATGGTCACCTTGAATAGAGGACCTTCACACCAACACACGGTCCCACATGATACTCCTAAACTTTACTGAAAATAATATTGCTAACATCTGCAGTAATAATGGTAATGACACAGAACATTCATTTGTGTGCTTGTGATATGCCGAGAACTCTCATGATCATGTTTCAAATAAGAAATCTCATTCAGTCTTCCTTAAAATCCTTTGACGTAGTTCTCATTAATCCTGCCTAATGGACTCATTCATAAACCATGGCTCAGAGGAGACAAGTCACCAGGAAACTATGGAAACTAAGACTGCAACCCCAGCCACCCCTGCTAGGAAGGCAGCAGACTGGGTGTCTGTCCTGGTCCGGTCCATTGCCTTTACTACGAAAACACTCTCTCCCAGCTTGAATAATGCCCAGCTCAGATCGAGGACTAGGACATTAGCTAACAGGATGGGGGAAAGATTTCGGATGGCAGCATCCCTCCTGGATGGAGAAGGGGTAGAAGGTTAAAACCCAAAGTTAATTCTCCCTAGGTGAGGGAGCCTAGGAGGACAATGCAGATGGCCATGCCCATCTGTCCACCGGGTAAGGCCTTTCTACCCTTGCTCTATACTCTCACGACGCTTTCCATTTAACCAACAACTGAAGAAAAGGTTCAGGTGAAAAATTATGCAAAAGAATAAAAGAAAAGAGTGAGCAGAAGTTGAAGCAACACTGAGAATCTATGCTGCTGTGGACTTGCTAAGTTTCATTCTGGATAACAGCCACATACACTCTGGAGCCAGCTCAACTTCAGGGGTCACCAAGACTCTGACTTAAATTTTTTATCTAAAAGTTAAGGTAGAATAGAACCAACTGCATGGGACCATGATCTGGATTTAACTAAACGCTGCTGTGAAAGAGCTTGACACATAAAAAGGATGAGATGCAGGAGTTAGCAAGAGTAGTGGTAGTACTACACCCCTTGGGTCTTCTTTTTGACAGTCTTGCTCTTCGCCTGCTTTGCAGACGTGGGGCTTCTGCCCTCTTTTGTAAGCAGAGTTGGTTGGCCGGGACAGGCCAGGTAGGGGACAGGTGAGTAGCAGCAGGTCAACTCTCCAGCCTTCTTTTACATTTTATTTACCAGTTTTGCCAAGGTTCAGCTATGGCCAAAAACAAGAGGTCTTATTTTGATCATTTTTTTTCTGGAGAGGAGCACAGCTAATCTTAATTCTGTTTTTTCACCTAGCATGTCAGCCACCCACCTTCAGCCATCTGATGTTCAGGCTGAGGCGCTATCTCCTTGAAAGATTTGTTTTCTCTGTCCAGTATCAGCTTACCACTGGCAACATATTCTTAACTGTTTTCATGTGCTTTTCCTTAAAACCAATTGACCAAAGTGTTGGGAAAAAAAAAAAAAAAAAGAAGAAGGAAGCCGGGGGTGGGGGGTGAAGGGTGGTAAAATGCAGTCCATAAAACCAGAGTTGGAAATAAAGATATTTAACTTGGAATGATAGTGAGAGATTTATACAGAAGTAGAAAGAGTCAGAGCTGGGGGAAAAAAAAGCCTACTGGGAGAGAGCAAAAAAAAGAATCTGATTCCCTGGGCCCGTCGGGGTTTCTGGATGCTAAGCCATCCCACTCACAAAAGACACCGTCCCACTTGGATCTGGCGCTTCCTCACATTATCCTACATTCATAAGCATTGCCTTCTAATTATATTTGTGCAGATGGAGAATAGCCATCGAAGAGTTCATATGTCAAAACAGTGTCCTTCCAAACAAGGTTCTCAGAGATAGACACCATAAGCCTCCGCCAGTAAAAAACTCAGATCAGCAACATTACGGAAGCATAATCCAAATAAAATAAACCCAGGGGGTTTCCTCCGCTGACCTTGAATCACAAATTATATTTCTTATCCCACACACTGAGACTTTTCTCAGTGCAGCCCCAGAGATGAAGCGGAAGTGTCAGCTTCAATATTAGAATTTAATTCTACATTTCCTTCGGCGGATCACTAATTCCAAGGTTCGGCATGCCTAAATGTTCTGTGGTCGGGTGGATTTTAGTGGTCTTTAAGAGATTACCTCAAATGCAAAAATCTCTCCATACCAGACCAGAAACATTTCAAAAGAGAAGTAAAACTTCCCTACTGCTTTATAATTTAGCTTTCAAGAATTTCACATCACTTAAAAACATATTTTGGTATCAGGATTGTGCCAGGTTTCAGGGATGGGAGATCCTCGATTCTTGCTTTTCACACAAGAAGTCATCAGTCAAGTATTTATTGAGTCTTTGCATCATACATAGCAAAGTGCATAGGCAGCTGGAGAATACAAGGACAAGGAGACAGCTCCCTCCCCTCAGGGGGCTTACAGTTTAATTGGGAGGCCTTTGTTTCTTGTCTTCTACCTACTATTATTATTTTAACTCTCTCGCACAGACGGTTGTTTGACATAAAGTCAAGTCACAGAAGAATGTCATAAATCAACTCATTCCAGTTTCATAGGATGACTTCAGCCACTGATCACTCGGTCTTACTTTGTGTATGCAACTTTTTATATGAAGTTGCTGAAGTATGTTTATTTTTTGTAAGGTGAGGGACACAGATGCCCATGTAGAAGGGGCATGAGTGAAGCTGAAATCAATAAGCAGGAGCCGAAGACAGGGAGGTGGCTGAGCAGGAGCCAGTAAGGCTTGAGGGAAGTAATGGTCAGCAGTGGCATGGAGACCAGAGGAAGGAACATCGGTTCCAAGCAAACGGGGAAACAGATGCGAAGGCACGCAAGCAGCAGCCAGGCTGTGTGAGGGTCAGTCAGGCAAGTGGGCAGCTGCTTTCTTTGCTTTGGCCGAGACCAACCTGTGTGGAGATGCTTTCGCACTGAACTTTCAACTGTGGGAAACAGAAAGTGTTTTGTCCCCTTCGGAGAGTGTCCCATTTTCCACTCAGGACCAATTTGCGTGCCACAGCCCTGACTCTGCGATCCTCCTTCAATGGACATCTATGTTCTCGCCAGGAAGGGCAGCCCTTGCTAAATGTTATGGTTTGGAATGACCCTTCACAAGGATGGAAAACCGAGTTAATTCAATTAAGGCCTGGGGTCCTGGGCTTTGAACCAGCCACAGTCTCAATTTTATGAGAGGATGAAAAGTTAATTATTTACCAAGTTTGAATGAAATCTACTTTGAAAGTTGCTTTCCAAAAGAGTAATTTCCACCTTGGCGTCCCTGTGGAAAATCAAGGCAGGTTGAACCAGGGTCATAAAGAGAATTTAAGGAGTGGGGGTCCTCTGATGGGGTTCAGCGCCCCCTGTTCCTCTGCTTCCCCACACCACACTCAAAAGGTTGGGTGGGACCTGGAAGCAGGCCAAGCCCGTGTTTACCCTCACAGCTACTTCAAACAGGAGAAAAAAATATACAAGCTGAAATCCAAAAGTCAAGGTTTTAGAGTGCTTTTTAGGGGATAGCCTTAGTTACAATTCATCTGATGGCTTTTGCCTTTCTATCTGGAAGCTTTGTTGCTACTTTACTCTTATTTAACTTTAAGATTTTCACTTTGAAAGTTAGACACACGCATGTATATATGTAGATATAACGAAAAAACTGTTCTACCGATGGAATAAATACAAAAGAGCAAAATCATCCGTAAGTTCATTGGCCAAGTAATAGGCTGATGATCTTAGTGTATATACTTCCAAAAACTTTTTAAGTGTTTAAACAGTGGCACACACGGGCCTTAACACCACACCTAACACAGCACAGGAGAATATTAAAATAGTCATGCTTCTGGCTTTGTTTCGATTTTCACAACAGTGTGTCATAGACTTATTTCCATGGAAACTGGGATAGGATAAGGATGAAATGCATGAGATTTGGCAAAATCCTTTGGCGTTAACTGACAAAACACCTCAATATTTCTGAGCCCCAGTAAAAATATGACCAATCTATGGGACAATTCTGAAGTTTAAATAGAGCACTTTATGTAAGACTCTTGATATCAAAACATAGTGTGTCCAATCAGTGTCAGCCATTGTCTCAGCGTCAACGAAAATAGATTTGTGTCTTCCTTTCCAGTGACAACAACATATCCCACTGCCTTTTGGGATGTACCATGATTTGTCTATTAGTGGGTCCTTCTTGATGGACATTTAGATTGTTGTAACTTCACTCCCATAAATGAATCTGTAAAGAATATTCTATATATGCAATTTTTGCAACTGTATAGATAGAGGGAACCTGAAAGAAATATTTTCTGAAAATAAGAAATACTGTTGCCCCCCTTCTTCTCCCTCAAAAGTTGTTTTAACCTAAGTAATAAATTGATTTAAGTAATCCCTAGGAAAATGCTAGAAATGCTATTCCAGGACCCGAATCAAACATTTGCAAATCAACATTCTCCTGGCAAGAAGAGGAGACTGAAAGTAAGAACTGAGCTCCAACTCGGCTCTAAGGCAACATTGCCTCAAATGAACAACACACTTTTAAAGCCTCAATTTTTTCTCTTGTGTAAAAAAAAAAAGTTGAGTGAAATGAACTAGCAGATCTCTTCAAATGACTGTGTTGCTTGATGGGAACTCTACTATGGAGGCCTTGAGAAAACTCAAGTCCTAAAAGAACTGGGCCTAGAGGATATCATGATAATTCAGGTCTTTGCAATCAGCTCTATTGAAGCGAGATGAAATGAAGTGCAAATTGCAACGTTTTTCCTTCATCCCCACGCTAAACTCTGGATAATCAATGCTACCTCCTATTGCAGAACACATGAATGACAGAAATGCACAAGCCTGGAAAACGCTTGGAAATATCTAGCAAACAAATTACTGAACCTTACCACATACATGAAACACTTCAAAGAGCTGGGGTGGGGGGGACATAAGAAAGCTAAGATATGGTTTCTTGCTTCAGAATTGCTACCATGTGGTGAGAGAGGAAAAGCATGCCTATTGAGAGAGCTCTGGAAATAAAAAGTTTGATTGTTTATGAATTTATAAATTTCCTTGTTTCTAAATGATTTATGGCAGTTTAGAAAATTGCATATCATACAAAAAATGCATAGAAATAAGAAAAGTAATACTCATAAAATGACAGATAGTGGTGTAAGTTTAAGGCAGGAACAGTATTGATACACCAAATTCGGGCAGTAAAGTACAGTGCACTACATCTTTAAAATCCTGGCAATCAGTGGGAAGAGGGGATTGGCTAGACAAGAACAGACATGCATACATATACTTATTAATGTTACCAGCTTCATAATGGCAACACTCAATGCTTATATAGACCTTTTTATGTGATAAAGTAGGTAACATTGTAGGATTACTACATCTAGGTTAATTCACTTAACTTCATACTAAACTATGAAGCAGGTAGAAATAGATACAGAGTGGTCAAGTAATTTACCCAGCTAGGAAGCTGTAGAACTAGGATTCAGTTCCTAGCTCTTGTCCACATCTCCATTCTATCCACACTCCATTTTCATAGAAAGGGTCCCTAAACCCTTTTCCTATTATCTCTGGGTAATAGAATAAAGGAGAACACCTTTAAAAGCTTTTTCTTATTCCCTATGCTTTCTTAAATGTTCCAGTGTCTCTGACAGCTATAACCAGAAATATTATAACCAGAAAAATGATAATGCATAGCCAGTCTTTTTTATAAAAATAAATAAGGCAGGATAAAGTTTGAGTCCATTAATGAAACTCACTGCCAGGCCTGGCAGAGCAGGTCCCTGTGGTGGAAAGGTGGCCAGGAAGCCTTCCCCAAGGAGGCTCATCACAGAAGACAGACAGTAGGGCAAGGAAGATGCAGGGCAGCACTCAGGAAGTGGGAATTGTTGGAAGGCTAGCAGATGTCTCTAGATTTCCCAAAGACATAGCACTCCAGAGCGAGAGTTGCAAGGAAACCCAGTTCTACTTCCACACAACCCAAAGATACTGACCTTCCAGCAGTCATAGAGAAAGAAAGAAAGGAGAAGAGCCATATATTTCCTTTGCACATATTTTTATATGCCCCCAAAACTCAGAATTCCTTTCAGGAAAATGGTACCCATTGTAGTAGGTGTGCTGCCTCCCTTCTCCCCTTTGTCTTCTCACTCGTCCATCCCTAAAGTCACAAATCCACAAGGTCAGATGGGAAGGACAGATCAGCAAAAGGCAGGAGGCTGGAGAGAGGGAGGGGCACAGGATGGTCAAGGGAACTCGCCCTAGTGCCTGCTCCTCGGTGATTCCTGCCACGATGGCAAATTGTAAACACACAGAAACCTGTTCTCATCAACAGCCTGGTGACAGATATGAGAAAGGTCACTCATCTGAAGCCACAGGAGCCTCCTTCCCTCTGAGAATCCCAGGCAGACAAGAAAGACTCTGCTAGCAGACATTTTCAGAATATCCATTCACTTGAAAATCAGATCAGTGGAAGGTTGAGAGTATTCTCTGGGAAATCTGGTCAGCCTTTCAAGGAGAGGGCTCTAAATGCAGTCATTGATGCAGTGATTAAGGGGAATAATTATCTCTTCCCTTTATTCTTCCACAGAGAATTGCTAGAGGCCAAGAACCGATTAGTGCTAGCTAACGACCCCCCCCTCCCCTTTCCCCTTTCCCCATCCCCAATGGCTCCCAAATGTAACGGGCAAAATATTTTTCAGCTGAACTAATTCATGAAGCTATAAAAGTAGCAGCCTTGCTCGCCATTCACCATTTGGGATTTAAAAACTCAAGAATAGGAGATTAGACAGTGTCTTGGCTTTCTATACTGTTCCTACGATTAAATACACAGCACCAAGTGAATTAATCACCTCGGTGCAGGCTAAAATAATGCAAGAATCTAAGGGAGATTTTGAAAGATGTTTAGACTAATTTGGATGGACTAGGAATTGCTAATGATTTTTATAGCTAATACTTTCAGCACCCTCCCTCCAAAGCAAATACATGCTCATGTGTGTGCACACACACATACATACACACAGCCCTTAATATGACACTGAATGAGTCTCAGTTGTATAGACTCGATCTTGCAAGATGAATTTTTTTTTTCTGTCTACCGATATATCCCAATACAACTCGGGAGACCAGAAGACTAGAAGAAGAGTAACTGATACTCCTTTTCCAAAACTCAGTGTTCATTTTCTCATGAGATCTTCAACCAGAGCCCTCAAGAAGTGTCAAGTCAATGCCTGGACCAAGATAACAGTGTGACAGAATGACTAGAATTTACACGAGGTGGTCAGAAAATCTTAGACTCTAGAAAACATACAGACAAACACACAGAGAAGTCAGAACATAAATTCTACATATTTTTAAAGACCCCTCCTTAGAAAGTTAAAAGAGAGATTGAATTAAAGAATAGCAGTCTGTCCAGGAATAGTTAATTGTGTTATTTTTTAAAAAAATAAACTTCTTTCCCAAATTTATTAAGGTATAATTTACAAATAAAAACTGTATATATTTACAAGGTACCATGAGATGTTTTGATATATCTACACACTGTACAACAACTAATCAAACTAATTGACATATCCGTCACTTCACATATCAATTTTGTGGTGAGAACATTTAAGATTACATAGTTAACAATTCTCAAGTATTTTCAAGTACACAGTACAATACTATCAGCTATGAATCACCCTGCTGTACAATGGATCTCCAGAATTCATTCATCTGGTCTAACAAACATTGTACCCTTTGACCCACATTTTAACATCCCCACTCCCGCCCAGTCGAGTTAATTTATTTTCATTAAAAATAGAATAAGAGAAAAATTGTATTCAATCCTTATGGGAAAAACATCCACAGATGCCCTAACTATGCAGCAGTGGCCTTATGATCACAGAACAGGACTAGTGGCATTGAATTCAATTAGCACAACTCATTCAGGAAAAGAATGGAAAACCATATATACTCCAAATCTCGAATGTGATAGTCCTGGGGATTACCGAGGGAAAAGAAATGAAAAACACCAAGCTCAAC
Organism: Hystrix cristata; assembly: GCA_004026905.1. Taxonomy (NCBI): domain Eukaryota; kingdom Metazoa; phylum Chordata; class Mammalia; order Rodentia; family Hystricidae; genus Hystrix; species Hystrix cristata. Next base: position 84,742 of record PVJO010005432.1, on the reverse strand, counting down.
CAGAATTGTGATAGCCCGGGGTAATGATGGAGAGCAGGACATACTTGATGAAAGCCTCCAACACAGCAGCAGGTGGAGAAGATGTTGACTTTATTTAGCATTAATTACAGGAAAGGGTCTATAAAATGTGGTCGAAAATTATTAAACCTCCAGCGTTATGCCAACATTATGCCATCTCCTGTTCCAAGGCAGGTGTATTATTCCTGGTCCCCAGGATTAAAGTAAATCATTGCTTTTCCATGTATTCTGAATATTGCATTTCATTATTTTTTACTGCGCTGTTTCTCGAGGTTCTCTGACTTAATGGGCACTGTAATGTGTACAGTTACCCTGGGTTGCTTGTTGGGAGACAGAATGTCAGGAGAAAAGACTGTGTCTGCAACATTCTCTTTCCACCCTTAAGTCCCTAGATGACCTTACTCTACACTTATTTCTGGAATCTTCTCTGGAGTTAAACATACTTCCAGCGATGGCCACAGATAAATCTCGCTCCTGCCACTCACTTGGGATACTTGTGTAAAAGACTCATGCCAACCTACTTACTTGTACTTATTTGGAAAAGCCCACACTTGCTTACTGGGTACCCAAAACTTTGTTTAGTAGCCATAAAATGATGCTAATTATTTCAAATGAAAGAAGACCTAGGTTCCCCCACAAATCTAAAAGGAATCAAAGTATACTTATTAAATCTCAATTTAATAATTTAGTAAAATTCAAACATCCAAGCAGCATTTGGCACTAGGCTTTCATTACTGCCTAGTAAAATACTCATGAAGTCACAGAAACCTAACACCTCATAGAGGAGTTGAGAGAAATGAAACAATCAGAAGCATCCCCACAACTTATCTCAGATGACCAACATGCCTACTAACCCACCAAACTGTTGCGTAGGAAACAACCTCTCACCCTCAGGCCCTCCCGGCCTCCGACCTCCTGATACACCCTGATTTTGGAGGCGGCCATAACACTCTCCCTTCATGGCCTTTCTCACTCCCACCCTGAGCTTTCTGTATGTTTTTGTTTTAAATTCTGAGAAAATAGAAAGTCAAGCAGTCAGAGAACGACCCAAGGCAGCTCACAGAATGCAAAGTGGCAGGAAGAGGAAAATCCAACCAGTCCTGGGTGTCCATGATTTCCTCTCTGTAGATTCAACCAACTGTGGATGGAAAATATTCTGAAAAATACTACACCCATGTGGCACATGTGCATCTTTATTTTCTTGTCATTATTCCCTAAACAGTACAATGTAAACTATTCACATAACACTGATATTACATTGCATAATCTAAGTAATGCAGTATTTAAAGCTAACCAGATGATGTGTGTAGGCTGTATGCAAACACTGAGGCATTTTATATCAGGGACTTGAGCATTTATGGATTTTGATATCATGGCATCCTGTGAATACCAAAGGATGACTGTACAGAGAGCAACATTGTGAGGTCAACATGATCAGGAACACTTGTTCACATGCCAGGGAGCCATACAGAGGGTGGGAGGAGAGCAGCACCCACCCTCACTGTCTCACTGTTTCAGTGTTCCCTACAGACACACTGTGCTACTACACCATCTGTCTATCTATAACATGGATGTACAGGAGAACTTTGGCTTGAGAGCATACTTCATACCAGAAACATGCTTGTAATCCAAAGCACTTGTGTATCAAAGCAAATTCCCCCATAAGAAATAATGTAAACTCAGATGATTCATTCCACAACCCCAACATATTCATATAAAAATGATTACAATGCTGTAATATAATACAAAATAACAAGGAAAATACAAAATATAAAGAAAAACACATTAACCGGCTTAGCTTTGAAAACCTTTGTAGCTAGTGTGAGAGAGAAGAGAAGAGGGTTATTGTGTAGGATGACTCTTGCTATCACTAACAGTATCACTGCTGTCTATCGCTCAGTGGAATCTTTTTCTTTTCATGCAAATTTAATAAAGAACCTATCCAAGGGCACTTTCTTTGGCCTCCTTTTGAGAATTTTGTGGAACTGGGAAATTGCATTATTGTTAAAAAGATTCATCATGTGCTGCTACAGCATTATTCGGATGGTGCTTTTCTACAAAACCCTGTTTCCCATGCATGTTGCTAATCTTATTTGAAGTGACGGGTTCCACCGCCTCTTTCTCCTCTTCCTCTTGGAGATCTCCTCCATAACCTCTTGCTGCTGGGAGATGATGACTCATAATTCTTCAGCGAGAGAGAGAGAAAGAGAAAAAGAGAGAGAGATGGGGGAAGGGAACCATTGGATCTGTTGTGATCATGTGACATTTGGCATCACATAGTACCCATATTGAAAGACATCACTTGTATATCAAGTTAAAATGTATCAGAAATATTTGCTCATCTGGGAGAGCACTTGCAGAAGAAATTACTCATAATCCAAGGTTTTACCAAATCTATTTGTCTTCTTTGCATATCTAGCTTCACACATTAAAAAGAATAAAATTATTTTCATTTTTGTCCATAAAGAACCAAATTTACCCCATTGGTGGAAGTATCCTCCCTCCCCTTTGAGAATGTATTCACGGGGCCCTTGGTCCCTGGGAGTTAGCACTGGGGTCCAGGTTGAAGTAGTTCCTGCATATGACAGTATGTCTCGATTGTTGTACTGCTGACCTCTGGGGCCAGACATTTCTTGATGTAGGGACTGTCCTGTGCCCTGCAGGATGTTTAGAAGCAGCCCTGGGCTCTAGATGCTAATAACACTCCTATCCTCTTGTTCCCATTGTAACAACCAAAAATATTTCCAGATTTTACCAAATGTCCTGGGGCAGGGGCTGAGGGATGACCACCAGCTAACAACTACATTTTTAAGGGTTAGGAATGCAGCAAATGATGCAAAGTTCCTGACAGCCTAAATTTTTCTGGTAAACAATTGCATACTAGTAAGACCTCTCTGTTTCTGTGCCACTCTGGGAAAATAAAAATAAGTTAAATAATACTCGAGGTCCTCCAGGACTTTGTCGCTATGGCAAGTGACTTCGTAGTGCTTTTAGTTTAACAAACCCAGCCTATTTAGAATGGCTTCTTTCCCTTAACAGTTTCAACAACAACAAATATATATATATATATATAAAATTGTTAGAATAAATACTGAAAATATTCAATAAACAAATGTCTTTTTTAAAAACAAATATGTTCTTCTAAAATAATCAGTTTGTGAATAACTTTACAGAGAAAATTACATGAACATGATCTCCTAGTAGTTTACAGCACTGAGCAGTGTGGGGTCCTGCGGAAGGCAGAGCAGAGCAGACACAGAACTAGATGCATGGCAGACACCCTTCTTTACAAATAGAAAGCCACAGAGTTTAATATAATCACACTGAGCCCTGTTAAAGGGCTCATAGACATTTTAATAAAAGTACTCTCTCTCTCTCTGTGCCTCTGTGTCTCTCTTCTGTCTCTATCTGTCTCTCTGTCTCTCTTCTGTCTCTTTGTCTCTCTGTCTCTCTCTCTCTGTCTGTCTCTCTCTCTCTCTGTCTCATATAAACGGATATTTTGCAATTCAGAAGCCAGAACCAAATAAAATTATTGCAATGGCAATAAAAATGAGAACTTACATTGGCATGCCATCTAATAACTTACAAATTACTTGACTTTTCACCACGAAAATCTTATGATGTTGATAATGAAGAAAGTATTGTAGGAAAGTGGGGCTTCAAGAAGCCGAGTGAGGGGAACTGGGAATCCACCCCGAGGCCCTACAGCAGGTGCTTAGGTGGTTCCTTGAATGACGCTGAGATCTTCCTGGCCATTTTTGCTGATGCCAGCTTCTACTTCTCCAGTGGCCCCGAAGTACTCTATTCCTGGAGCCAGGACTAAACTGAGAATCCTGAGTGAGGAGCCAATTGAGGTCATCCACGTCTGTCTAATTCAGGAGATCACGTGTTGTCTTGATGAACGAAGTATGACAGCCATATTGACTCTTTTATCTGTGACCTTGAACCAAAATTCACCCTAAATATGGGAACTGCCTTGATTCGAGAGCCCTGAATCCAGCTGAAGACCCATTTTCTTTATTTTATTTTATTTTATTTTATTTTATTTTAAGCAAGAACATGTATTGGTACATTCTACATACAATGGTCACATTCATTACATTTATTCTGTACCTATACATGATGTATCTTGGTTCTCCCCCCTCTCCCCCGCCCCTCCCCTCTGCTCCCTCCCTCCCTATTTACTGCAGGTTCATTCATCATTTTCCATATTTTCCCTTTCCTCTCTTTCCCCTGTTGCCTTTCTGCTTTTCCCCTTCTTTCCTTCTAGTACTCCTCTCCTCTGCACATCATCCTCCTTTTATATAATATCTATTACACCTCTTTGTCCTTATTTACAGTTATGGTTTCTCATATCAGAGAAACAATTCGATGTGTGCTCATGAGTGTCTGATTTATTTCACTTAAGAGTATTTTCTCAAGGAACATCCATTTATATATGAATGACTCTAGTTT
>PVJO010005432.1:62352-80169 GCA_004026905.1 Hystrix cristata | reverse complement strand
TTTTTGAGGAATCTCCATATTGATTTCCACAGTGGCTGGATCAGTCTACATTCCCACCGAGAGTGGAGGAGTGTTCCTTTTTCCCCACAGCCCCGCCAGCATTTGTTATTGGTTGATTTTTCCATATACGCGGTTCTTTCTGGAGTGAGGTGGAATCTTAACGTTGTTTTGATTTGCATCTCTCGAATGACTAGTGATGTTGAACATTTTGAAGACCCATTTTCATCTTGAGATGTATCTTTGCCATCTTGAGATGTATCTTTGTGATGTTTTCTCCAGCAAAATCATCATCAGGAACCTGCAAGTGGTGGCTCATGCCTGTAAGTCCAGCACTCTGGGAGCTGCAAGCAAAAGCTCAGCCTGGGCAACATAGAGATTTAACAAGACCCTGTCTCAAAGTAAAAAATAGAAGAATGAAGGATCTAGGGCTTTAACTTAGTGAACAGGCCCCGAGTTAAACCCCCAGGATGGAAGAAAAAGTACCAGTGACTCGTTTGCTTTGGAAACCCTTAAAGGACTAGAAAAACGCATTGAAGATCAGAATGAATCTCCATTTTGTAAAAACTAATGCCCTGAGCTCATCAGCCCCACAGCTAACCGAAGAACAACTCATGGGAAACAAGATTGGCTTCTTGTTTTTCTTCCCTCGCCAATTGAAATGAGCCAGTTTTGATGGTCAAATCACTGAAAGGGGGAGGATTTTAAGTTCTTAGAACTCACAATTTCATTTCCCATAGTAAAGCTGGCTCAGCATCTAGGAAACTAGATATAAATATTATCTGACTTGTTCCTAAACAAAGCTCTTTGGTGCTGGATCCCACTGAAGAAACTGAGGGAACCCCTCAAAGTCATATTCCAATAACCAATGGACTTGTCCTAGCAACTAAGGGGACCTAGCAAAAGATGTTGGCATGTCATATTGGCAAATTCATATATTCCCTGTGAGTTAGTTAAGTGCCTGCTGTGGTCAACATCTGGAGAATATTCCAGAAAGCGTAAATAGTTATTATCCAATTTTAGAATCTTCTCACTCCCTGGCCAAAAGTTAAAATAACTGGCTGAAGAACCAGGAACTTCTTCTAAAGAGGCATCCAAAAAGAAAGCCAAATAGCTCATAAAATCTTACTCCAGTCTGTAAAACAGGGAAAGAGACACTTAGCATAGGGTGTTGTTTCCTTGGTTCTCTTTATTTTATGAGGTCTCAATAAGTTTCCTGGGGCTGCTGTAAAAATGATTTCTTTATAGTGGTTTGCTGGACTACACCCCCCACCCACCCTTACACACACACCCTGACTCCCGCCTCCTCTCTGCACTCTCCACCCTTTGTTTAGTTTACAAAAGTTTTTCCCATGTCCTGTGGTAGTTATGTCAACTGTGTTTTTGCTCAAAATGCTGCTTTTTCCTCAAAGCAATGTTCACTGTTGGTTGGGCTTGTGATAGGTCACATTATGAGCTCATCAAGCCTGCAAATTTAGACTTAAAAAAAAAAGAATGTGCCATGTAACAGTCACTTTCTCATCACTGTGACAAAATACCCAACACCCACAATTTAGAGAGAGGAGAGGTTTATTTGGCTCACAGTTTCCAGTGATCAGTTCATGGTTATCTGGCTCAAAGGCAGAAACGGTGTAGTAGAAGAGCCTGGCAGAGTTCAGCTGCTCATCCCATGGCATCCAGAAAGCAGAGAGAGATGGGAGGAGCTGCGAAGAAGAATACTGCACATTCTCCCAGGTCACATTCCTAGTGACCCTACTCCAACCAGCTCTACCTCCTAACAGCATATTCACCTACCAGATACAGGATCTATCCACCAAGAAGTACCCCTCCATCGTCCAATCACCTTCCAAACATATCTGACTTTCAGAGGACACTTTAGATGTAAACCCTAACATCCATTATTAGAAAATATGGCAAGCAAATGAGAAGCCGGCAACGGCATACTTAACTTTTACAATCAAATAAATCACCTGGGTGATTAGCTGAGGCCATTTCAACTGTGAATTCACAAGAGTGCACCTGTAACAATAATAGCCTCTTTTATCCAAATTTCTTCCCCTTTAATCTAACATCCTCATAATCCAGTGCCATGAGTCTTTTCTCACTTTGTTCCATAGTGGTGTTTTCAGCCACTCTGAAATCTTTTATCTAAATTGAGCCTGGTTTTAGTCATGGAACCTATAGTCTGAGGAAAAGGAAGGATCACAAGGAAGAAAGATGCTGGATGACCACTACAAGTGTACATAATAGTGATTCCCTTGTTTCTTCCTCAACACAGTCTATTGCAATTGATTCTCCCATAACTACGAGTACTACAAGTATACAAAGAAGAAAAGAAAATGGCCAAATATGTTGAAGTTTGTTGCACATAGAGCCTCAGCTGATGCAGGTAACTCATGTACCTAATGCATAATCATGACCCCATTGTTAGAATGGAGCATGTAGGAACCAGATAATCAAGGGGGTCTTCAGGTAATCAGTGGGGTATAGGCTCACATTCAGCTAACAGAGAGTCCACAGTGTCTTCAGCATAATGGGGTAGTCATTTCCCTAGCTCCTGAATGCATAAATGGAATAGAGGCCCTGCTAATTGGCTCAAATTCTCATAATGGAGTCTTGGCCTACAGTATAAGAGATATCAAAGTAGAGATAACAAGTGGAAGCCTTTGAAACTGTCCCCCATAAGATAGTGAATCAAAACAAAATTTCATTTTGAAAAAGGCAATAGAAGTTAACAACAACCGTAAAAATTTTTAAAGATTAAATCAGAGATCAGTTGGGGATTTAGCTCAGTGGTAGAGCATTTGCCTAGCAAGCGCAAGGCTGCAAATTCGGTCCCCAGCACCCCCTTGAAAAAAAAAAAAAATCAGAGATCGGCCAACTGTAAGCCACTCTAGTCTGCTACCCCTGAGTGGCCTATGGGATAAGAATGATTTTACATTTGAAATGGTTGCTTTTTAGATGGTTAGAGATGTACCTATATAATAGCCTCAATTTTGCTTCTTGGCTCACAAAAACTAAATTATTCACTACTGTCATTTTACATAAAATTCCTGCTAAGTTTTACATTAAAGGGTGTTCTCTATCTTATCTCCCTTTATTTCCCAGTGTGTCTTCCTCAAACCACAGATTCTGAAGATCAGCACAATCTCTTGCAAACTCGATCAGCAGCGGCCTAATCTGTAGAAATTGCAACACATGAGGTAGTTTGCTAGCAGAGAGCACCTTGGGCCCTGTAGATGTACGTGGTCATCTGGTCATCGTTCAAAGGAATGTGTCTGTCCCTGTTAGAAAGGCAACTTAGAAACAGTTTGCTTGTCTTGAAACAAATGTCTTCATAGTTTTATGCCACAGCTACATTAACTCTCTCACCCTCTGTGGTACCATAGTCTGAAGAGATCTAGACCACCGAGATTCCACAGAGCAATACACTCGTCCGATACATTGATGCCCCTGTGCTAATGAGACAACATGAGCAAGAAATGACCAGCATATGGGCGCCCTTGGTAAGATATGTGTGTTCCAGTGAAAGGGTGATAAATCCTCCAAAGATACAAGGATGTGCATGTCAGCAAATCCATTAAGGTCCCAGCAGGGAGGAATTGTAACACAGAGGGCAAGAGAACAAACCAGCTGTTCTCTGCTCAGAAATTGGGAGTTAATGTGATTATGGTACTGATAATAATTGTAGCATTTGGAGTCCGGAAGGCTGAGCCTTGCATCTGCTGTTAACCAACCCGTGTCTTTAAGTCATTAACTTTGTTATGCCATGTAGCAATAAGATGGTTTGAATTTAGAATACTGGAGCTTGATCAAATTGTCGGCTCTGCCCCCTCAGTGGTTGTGAAACTCTGAGCATGTTATTTCACATCTCTCTGAAATATGTATATTCTTCCCTGTTCACGATCACCTTAGATTAGCTAATATCTAAAATATCTTCCATTTTTATATTCTATTACCAAGCAGCTTGTTGTGATAGCTACCAACACATGTGACTATTTAAACTCACAGGTAAATTGATCAAAATGAAATTAAACTAAAAACTTTACTTCCTCGTTTTCTTTAGCCATCTGTCAAATGTCCAGTAGTCATACGTGGCTAGTGTCTACTGTGTTAGAGAGCACACATTAAGGATGTTCCCAGCATCACAAGAGGCTCTGTTGGAAAACAGCACAAGGGATCAGCACTTGGGGTCACATCCTATTAAAAAGCTTTTGCACAGCAAAAGAAATCACCAAAAGAGCGGCATGAAAACCCACAGAGTGGGAAATAATTTTTATCAACCATTCCTCAGACAAAGGTCTAACATCTAGAATATATAAAGAACTCAAAAAAATCAGACCCCCCAAATTTAGAGACTCTATCCAAAAATGGGCATCCAAAATGAATAGACGCCTTTCAGATGAAGAAATACAAATGGCAAACAAATATATGAAAAAGAGTTCAACATCAATGGCTATTCAAGAGATGCAAATTAATTTTTACCAAGAACATGTATTGGTACATTGTACACATAATGATTATAATTAACATGGTTATTTTGTACCTGTACATGATACATCTTGGTTTTTCCCCCTCTTCCCCTCTTCCCCTCCCCTCCCTGCCATTCACCCACCCTTCCCTATTTGCAACAAGTGTATTTACACTTTTCCATTTTTTCCCCTTTCATCTTACTTTTCTTTTAACCTTCTTCTTTATCCCCCTTTTCGCTATCTAGTTCTCCTGAGAGATGCAAATTAAAACAACGCTAAGATGCTAAGATTCCATCTCACTCCAGAAAGAACAGCTATTATCAAGAAATCAACCAATAACAAATGCTGGCCGGGCTGAGGGCAAAAAGGAACCCTCCTCCACTGTTGCTGGGAATGTAGGCTGGTCGAACCACTGTGGAAATGAGTGTGGAGATTCCTCAGAAAACTACAACTAGAGGTTCCGTTTGACCCAGCTATTCCTCTGCTTGGTATCTTCCCAGAAGAATTAAAAACGTCGTACCACAGTGATATATGCACAACCATGTTTATAGCAACACAGTTTGTAATAGCTAAGTCTCAGAAACAACCCGAATGCTCAACAACTAATGAATGGCTAAAGAAGATGTGGTTTTTCTATACAATGGAGTATTACTCTGCCATAAAAAAGGATAAACTTGAGATATTTATAGGTAAATGGATGTACCTTGAGAACATACTCTTAAGTGAAATAAATCAGACACACATGACTACATAAGGAATTGCTTCTCTGGTATGAGAAACCGTAAGCATAAATAAGGACAAAAAATTATTACAGATACTAAGTAAAAGAAAGATAATATTAAATAGGGAGGAGAATTAGAAAGGCAGGAGGGGGAAAAGAAGGAAAGAAAAAAGAAAAGAAAGGGGAAAAGGGAGAAAATGTAAATAAAGCTACTGTAAATAGGAAAGGGAGGGGGAGGGGAAGGGGAGGTGGGGAAGAAGGGGGGAGCCAAGATGTATCATGTATAGGTGCAAATTAACTATAAAGAATGTGATCACTATGTATACAATGTACTGATATATGTTCTTGGTAAATTAAAAAAAAAGAGGTTCCTTTGGAAAGTACTGTTGAATAAAACTATAATGGAATAATTCAACCATTTTAGGTTCAACACACACACGCGCACACATGCACACACACACACTTTCCTATATGGTAGTCTGAAAATGGCATCAATATCTGTATACTACTTTACTTCATTCACTCAAGAGTAATTCCATTATTTGGCTTCCACCCTATATGCCTCCTTGAAAATTTGTATTAAGTTCATGCGTTTGTGTGTGAAATAAAATTGCCTCACATTTCAGGTTAGAGGTTCAGAAGAATTTTTTGACACAGGCAAGTTGAGAACTGAATTTTCCGTTTTGGAAGGAAAAGGGGGATTCCCATGTGAGAGTTGTGAAATATAACTGACTGAAGTTCAAGTGTCTTCAAGGATTTGTTGAGATGAATGGTAATGTACATTTTGAGGGATAGTATGTTGCTTCAAAACGACAACAATCTAGCTTGGAATCAGATGGCCTGGGCATGGGTACTAAGTCTGCCATTCACAGGAGTGAGACTTCTGGCAGACAATAAAGTTACTGAGTCTCATTCTCCTCAACTAAAAATGGTCACAATGATAATAGTGGCCTTATTTACTATAATGGATGCTGTAATATACAAGTCAGATTCTCCCTCCAAGACCAAGGCAATTATTTTCCCAAGTGTAGGAAATGTTGTCTGTTGATGGCTCACAGACAGTACAGACAGTCTCCCTCCAGGAATTGCCTTTAGCCTAAAGGAATCACTTTACCTAACATCACAACCCCTTCCTAAGAGTAGCCGCATCCAAACACTAGAGTGTGTGGTATACAAAGATCCAGCCTCCTTACCAGTCACCCCAGCTAGGTCCCTACAGTAACTACATTGCAATTCAATCTCTCCCTTTGCCCAAGTTAGCTTTTCTCCCTTCTTCACAGAGGGTGTCTGCTTTGGTCCATTTCCTACTACTACAGCAAAATATCATGGATTGAGCAATTTATAAAGAAAAGAAGTGCGTGGGCTCCCGGTTCTGTAAGCTGAGAAGTCCAAGAAGAGGGCACCAGCATCTGGCAGTAGGATTTGTGCTGTGTTCTAACACGATAGAAAGGAAAATGGACATGCGTGAGACAGAGAAATGGTGAGCCTAATGCCCAGTCAGTGATAACAGTCTTAATCCACTCATAAAGGCAGACCCCTCCCACTTCTTAACATTGTTACCGTGACTATTAAACTGCAACATGAATTTTGGAGAAAACGTTCAAATTACAGCAGTATCCTCGAGAACCCTCCTCTACAAATCACATATGAGCAAACGTCCATCTCAGAGGCACCCAGAAATCGCCCGGTTCATACTACAGATAAAAGTTTTCTCACCTCACGCCCATCTCACAATTATCAAGACAAATGTAGAATTAAAATTTTGGTTGTTGTTTTTACACTGAAGCACTTTGTTTTAAAATATCCAAATAATGAGAAAATGTGGAAAGAATTAACTCCTTTTCAGGAAAGAGTAAAATAACTAATCTGGGTAAAGCAATTGGCATATTTAGTATCACAACCATTTTAATGAGATCTAAGTTCAGAGTCAACATAACATGATGTGTTCAAATTTAGAAAAATATCATCAGAAAAAATTTGCATTAATATTATGCCAGTTACTTCAAACTTATTGCTATGCACTCTCCACTTCATGGTGTCTTTCCCAACATCCTTAATAAGGGTGCTAAGTCCACTGAATGAGGATAAATAGTTTCTTCATTAAGTAGTCCTAGGACAACTAGATACTTACATGCAAAAGAATAAACCCCTTCCTCACACCATCTACGAATCTTAATTCACAATGGATTAATGTTCTAAATATAAAAGCTAAAACCATACAGTTAAATTTTCATGACCTTAAAGTTGACAATTGATTTTTAGATACTGCACCAATACACAACCAACAAACAAAAGGAAAAGCTAGACTTCCTCAAAATTAAAAAGTTTGTTCATCAAGGGGTTATTATCAAGAAAACCTATAAAATAGAAGAAAATATGTGCAGACTATATGTCTGAAAAGGGTCCAGCATCTATAACATATAAATAACTTTTATAACTCAGCAACAAAAAGATGATCCAGTAAAATAGGTTAAGCACTTGAATAATTTTTCCAAGGAAGATATGCAAATGGTTAACAAGTACATGAAAATATGCTCAATATATTTGCCACTAGGGAAGCGGAAATCAAAACCATAAGGAGATTCAATATCACATCTGCTAAAATGGCTGTAGTTAAAGACAAAAATGTGTTTGCAGGGATATGAAGGAATTAGTACAAGAGTGCCTGAGAGAACATAAAGTGGTTCCACTTCTGTGGAACATGCCATTATGTTAAGTATATAATTAACAAGTGATCCCCAAAGTCTACACCTCGATATATACCCAAAATATACTGAAAACGGGAACTCAAATATGTGCATGTACACACATACTCAGAGTGGCACTGTTCATAGTAGGCAAAATGTGCATCAGCAGTTGGATGGATTAACAAGCTGTAGGGTATGCATACGGTGGAAAATTGGTCAACAATAAAGAGGAAAGAACACCAATATATACTACAGTAAAACAGGCCGCAATGAAAGAAGCGAAACGCAACAGGTCACTTATTGTATGATGACAATAAAATCCAGAAAAGACAATAAAATACCTAGAAAAGAAAAATTCATATAGACAGAACATAGATTTACGGTCATCAGGGGGCAAAGAGAATGGGAAATGGAGAATAATTGCTTCATATGCCTTACTTTGGAGTGATGGGACTACTCAAGAGCTAGACAGATGGGCACATCATTATGAAAGGAGTGAATTCCACTGAACTGTTCACTTTAAAATGGTTCATTTTGGTATGGGTGTGTAAATATTTAAGCTTTGTGCAATATATTTTAAAAATATTTTAAATGACTCCTAAGGCAGGTTTTGAAGTTTCCTATGTGTTAACCCTCTGGAGTTTGTGGGATTGAATTGAGCCTGTAGTTCTCCACTCGAGGGAATAAATTATTTACCTTTCAAAGTCCTTTTCAGGTTGGCATTTGGCAGACATCAATATTCCTCACCAATGACTTTGGTAATTTGAGGGTACGTGAAAGATGACACTTACTTGTTGTCCCTGTGAAAGACCGTGTGACTTAGTCTGGCTAGGAAGACGTGGGCAGATTTTGAGTGCTCTCCTCCTCTGCCAGGGTATCAGGGAGAACAAAGCGTGAGTCAACATAGAGGTGCCCCAACTCTGAAGCCATATGCAATGCTGAGGCCCTAGTAGAAGAGAGTTGCCTTGTATAGTAGCAACTGAAGTCTGCTAAAGAACTGCAAGAAACACACTTTTCCTAAGCCAAACCACTGAAATGTTGGCAGTGCTTGTTACTCCACATTACCTAGCCCATCCTCACTAACACAAAGTGGCCCCTGGAAAGAGAAGGTTTGTGTTTTCTAAAATTGCTCAGCTAGGACTGTGGCTGGTATTTAACAGTCTGGCTAAAATGATGTAAGACAGGCTGGTACATCGTGAACACTCCATAAATGTCGGTTTGGACATTTGGTTTGTAATGCTGGAGCCCAAAACAAACCAGAAACATAATAAAGCCGAAGTTCAGCAGAGTCATCCTTAGAACAGTTTGTCAATGTCCACATAGAGGAACCATCTGCAGAATTATGGCACCCATCCTCTCATCTTCTCTACCTGTTCACCAGAGGAATGGAGAAGCATGTTCACAGGCCGTTTCTCAAAGAGTCTCTCCGAATTTGTCTAGTCCTGCAAAACCAGGATATATCTAGGCCAGATATATCATTTGTTTTAAATATATCTCTTTTCCCTTTGAGACTAGTTCACAATCACATAGGCGAGATTATGAGAAACCCACCTTTACATGACATAAGGATTTCCTTGACCTAACATAGAATCTGATTTCCCTTATCACTCCTTGGAACATTAGTACCATGAAGTCCTTCGTGCCTAAAGAAATTGTTATTGAACACTGGTGGTTTACCTGGCGGGCTCAGGACAGGAAGTTGTGGAATTATCTAAAGAATTTAAACCGTAGACTGTAGAGTCAGATGACCAGATTCAAAGACCAGGTCACCTAGTATGAAATGGGAATAATTACACTGCACACTCCCAAACCAGAAGCCGTGGTGGTGAGGCCTGGATGGAAAGTAATTCTCGAGTTTGAGCCTGCCTCCGCATCTTACCAGTGTGTGATCCCTCAGCGGGAGAAGGCTCTGAGCCTCTATTTCTTCCTCTGTCAAGTGCACAATATTTTGAGAAGAAATTGAGCAAAATAATGTATGTAAATAGCCTAACATAATAAGCACTCAAAGAAACTCATAATTATTCTTTCCCTTGAAAGGCCATTCTTTTGACCATAAACATTGCTGCAGAGGCAACACATTAGTTGGCTTTCTGTCACTTATAATTAAACTCTCCAAATATCACATTTAGTAAATATAAGATCTTATTAGTTCGCTTGATTAAAATTCCAAGGACAGAACTAAGTTCAGATACAACCAGAAAGAACCCCAGGAGAGTAAGAGGGATCTTTCCACTTTCCCATCAGTTTCTTCTGTACTCTTTTTGTGCTGGCCTCCTTCTCTGTCCTTGGAAACTCTAGGTACAGTAGTTCAGAAACACACAGAGGAAGAACTTCTTCCCGAGAGTTCGAAAGAAAAATCTCAGAATTCATACTTATTGGGTGAACCTGATCACATGCCCACTTTTGAACCAATCACCATGACCTGAAGGAATGTATATGCTAATTAGGCTATACAGAGCAGAATTTTCAACTCCAGCTCAATCATAGAGCCTGCGAATTTAGAGAGGGTAGTCATTCAACTACAAAAAAAAAAAAAAAAGCACTTTCATTTGCAAGGGGAGAGTGGAAATTGAGCAGGCAAACAGCAGATTTTTATTCATAAGACATGACTAGACTAAAGAAAAAAACAAGAAGAGATACCTGACCAAATATTCAGAAAAATCTTAGAAGTTGCAATTAGATATCCACATCCTGACACATGTAGTGAAATTTAAACCTGCAATAATGTGCGCAGTGTCCAGAAGATGTAACGGATTTCCTACTTCTCTATTGAGTCTCCTACTGGCAACTTTATGAGCAGCTAACAAGAGTTAGGTGGGGCCAGGCGTGGTGGTACAGACTCCCAGTGATTGGGAGGCTGAGGAGGTGGGAGGATCAATTGTTCCAGCAATTTGGGGAACAAAAGAGAGACCCAATCTCAAAACAATAAGGAAGGTGGAGAATTTGCAACCACAAAAGAAAAAAAAAAAAAAAAAAAAAAAAAAAAAAAAAAAAAAAAAAAAAAAAAAAAAAAAGCATGAGCATGAAAAGCAAAACCGGGATCTGAAAGTTAGTAATGAGTTCGAAACTTTGGATAGCTATTTGTCCTGCAACCAAATAAAAGCAAATTAATCAAGATGTATCTGTCAACAAGTAACTGTAAACTGTAGACCCAGATTCAACTGGTTTAAAACAAAATCTATTAATCTCTTTAGGTAGAAATAGAGAGAGAACAGATTCCAAGAAAGGAAAAGTGACTCAGAATTTTTTTTTTAATTGACTTGCTTTTCCGTACCAAATATCTGCTATGGCTAAAACTGGGTGTCATGAGCTGGCTACGAGTGGCTCTGTGTTATCTTGCAGCAGTCTAGCGTGAGAGAGAAACTTTGTCCCAAAAACATGAAACATAAGGGTTTTTTCCCCTTTTCTTCTGCATGTGTTAAATCAGGTCAAACAATATTAAGGACATACTTGGAGTTTTAAAAATTGTTTTTTACTGGGCATCCTGTATTTTATCTGGCAACTCTAGTGCTGATTGACTTAAGCTTATTCCAAGTGCCCTCTAGAGAGAGGTGTGGAGGACACAGGAACAAAATCCAAATGCAAGTCTGTCTTACTCACTTTTAGAAAGGAAGGCAAACTGAATGGTAAGAATGCACATTGTATTCACCCTCCTACATGTCACCTAAGGGAATTGGGACTGGAAATTCTAGGATGGTTGTTTTATATAATAGATAATCTACAGGCCTACTTTCTGGATTAGAAAAGTGCTGTAATTCAATCCATTTATACAAATATGTATTTAATACTTTCCGTCAACAAGGCACTCCTGGGAAGGTCATTGACTCTCTGCCTCTAAGGTGCTTCCAATACAATAGGGGGAATTAAACAAAAACAGGTTAAGAGAAGCTCTGTGAGAAAGATTCAGAGAGCGACGGGGCTGCAGAGCGAGACTCCCTCAAAAGAGCCGGTCTGGGAAAGGTACACTCGAGGATACTGAGTGGGTAAGAAGTGGCATGGCAGAAAAGTGGGCAATAAAGACGAGACAATTTGTACAGAGATATTTCAATCCAAATCTGAAATGTCCACAAGTTAACCAGTAAGTAAGTAAAGGAACTTTCTGAAGAGTCCTGTGGAAGGTTTAAAGCTGTGTTTTGAGAAAAGTTAATCCGACAGCAAGAAGAATAGAATAGGATTGTATTACTTACCTTTCTAGAGCCAATGCTTTGCAAGACAGCAGATTTACAAGTTACAGTATTCACCCATAAGCCAAATGCAGGAAGACTGTAGAACATCTATGTATGCACCGGAGACCGGAAAGATCCAGTCAAGGGCTGGGAGCCCACAGCAATGTCCCACGTATATCCGTGTCTGCACTAAAAGGCTGAAGAGTCTATACTGGAACCAGGATATGGCGCTTGCTGCAGAAATGAAGACCAGAGCTCCCCTGAAGCGAACAGCAGCCATCCCCGTGACAGCAAGGCCCCGAGCTCCTTCTGCGATGAAAACAGCCAAGTTCTCCTCTGGAGAACCAGTCACAACAGAGCTTCTCCTGGGAAACAGCTGGCCCCTATCTTCTGCTCCCGTTCTCCTTTATGTTGTGTCAGCAACAATCCTCAGGTGGATCCTCTATGTTCAGAATCACACCAACTCAGTTCAGCTGGTCATTCCTCCTCAAGTTGACCACAATAATAAGTCCATCACAATGATGAATTACTGATGTGTGTAGGATGAATTAGAAAGAGGCCGATACCTCCAATGGGACCATATATACACATATATAATATATACACATAGATAATATATAGACATATATACATACATATACATATAGTATATCTTTGGGTTACCCCAGTTTTATAAAGGCTATTTCACTCTGTTCACAGAGAATATAAACACAACTCTAGAATAACAAAGCTTTACCTTGATAGAAAGATTAGAAGAGATTATACATAGTAAAATATATGTCCCACTCTAAAGATCATCAAATGACTGACCCAATACGGCCCTTCTTCTGTTTTTACATGGTCTATTTTTGCATTTCAAATTGTTATTTTATTTGTTTGTTGTTTGTCTGAGACAAGGTCTCGCCGTGTAGCTCAGGTTAGTCTTAAACTCACAGTGATCCTCTTGCCTCTGCCTCCCACCAGTGCCACTACACCTGGCTTTTAAATTGTTATTTTAGGTAAGTTCCTGACTTGCAAAGGTTACAATATTTACTATCATTTATGGAAAATGATTGTGAAGGCTTGTCAGTATTGGCTACACAATAATGTGTGGAACTCAGTACAGAGTGAAAATGAGGGCTCCTTGTTCAAATATTATTAAGAATTTCAAGAGGAGGACAATGAAGCTGTAGACCAAGAACAGGCTCCACCCCCGTGGGGCTAGCCCTGTCTGTTCTAGGATACACATACTCAAGGCACAACTTCGCATAGCTCTACAACTAGAAATAATGTGTGTGTGTGTGTGTGTGTGTGCGTGCGTGTGTGTAAACCAGCTGCAACTGCAGACTAATGCAAACAGGGCTTTGCACACTGTGCAGCCCTACTTAACAGCCTGGCTACGGATGTGTTCTCTTGGCACCTTAAGAACCACAGTGATGTTTCCATTCTTGGTATAATTCTCTACAATGGCAAACAACTCTTGGGGAATTTTCAGGCAATGCAAAGTATAATCTTTCCTCCGTTTGCATGAAAGTTACATGTTTACAATACATAAAGAGCCACACTTAGGTGTGAGACAGAATTAGCTTCTAGGTTCAGATAGTAATTAGAAGGTTTAAATATGAATGTTCAGCAAAATATTCTTGGGGTTGTGTGGGGCTCAGCGCAGTTCTTTGTTGTGAAATCCTGGCCAACATGTTACAGGATGTGCAGCCTCACAGACTGCACTCACTCAATCCCCCTCACTTTGTGACCCCCAACAATGCTCATGGCCATGTCAATTGGTTAGGAATTGGTTCTTAGGAATTGGTTCTACCTGAATTGAGAAGCGTTAGTCTAGACGATCTAATAATAAATTAGGTCATGAGCCTAAGCTGTTGTAACAAAATGGAATGGTAGGCTGTTGGCCGTTGGTTGGAAAGGGGAGAGATTAAAACAGAGAAAGGAAAGATGATCTTGCATTGGCACACAGCCCTTTGATAAATGTATCAAACCAAAATTGCACTTTGTCTTCATACCATCGCTTTGAGATCAAAAAGTGCCCATAACAGCAGTGCCTTAGATCAGTGTAGAGTTAACTTTTTCAACAATTTTTATTTTACATTTCAGAGCAGACAAGTAAACATTATTCAGTCCATTTACATGTTTTTATCAAAAATGTATATTCACTTCGGAGTTAATTAGAACCATTTGTTAAATGTAAGTTACGTAATTGTAGAATATAGTAAAGAACAGTCTCACACCTAGAAAGCGTAATCAAATTACCCCAAAACAGCTTGATAGTAGAAGAAGGACTAGAATTCTGCTTTTAAAATTCTTAGTTCTATATTCATCCCGTTTTCCTCCCCTCGTGGGAAAGAAACTAATTCTCCCAGCACTTGTTTGGCTTATCAGGCATTTTAACTTTCAACTTAGAAGAAGAGAGAACATTACCAAGAATGATGATACCCAACTCTATATCAAGTCTTAAAAAGACACTCAGTGGTCATCCATCTCTCACCAAAAGAGAAGATAGTTTACAGACCATTGCCAAAAACAAACTGCCAGTGATTCCCCAGGAAGAGAGAATTCGTATCTATTCTTCAGTAAAGCCCATAGAAAAGACAGAAAAATGAGACTCTGAAGTACTTGTAAATATTATTATTTCTGAACCAGATCCAGAACCTCACTATAGAACATATGTGTCTAGAAATTGTCAGGACCCAAAATTAATAGTGAAATTATAATGTGAAACCATTATACTATGCATGTATTGTATGTATTATACATAAAATGTAGTGGAAAGAAGGCTTGTATAAGGTAACTGCCTCAACCCACCCGTAAGTAATCCATGTCAATATCCTAAGAAGGGTCATGTTCTGGAGGAATGTGCTGACTTCTGACAATTTCTGGCAGAAGGGCCTGTGGACTCTAAGCAGATGGCCTTTAATTAGTGATGGTCTATTCCAGTAGAGGGCAGCTCGGGCAGGAACAGTTATTTGGACTACTCACCTCATGGCTGGCTCCTAGAATTTTGGTTTATAATCAGAAATGCCATGGTGATCACTGCCACTATGTCTGATGTCACCTGATGACAGCCTCTTGGGCTACCATCCTCCTCGGAAGGAGGACCCCGTAGATCTTAGCAAAGATGCTTCAGTACAAATGACCCAGACAACTTTGGGGGTTGGGCGAAGGAGAAGAGAACACATGTAATAATCTTGTCTAGACCAGAGCTTCCTAATGAGACTTCAGGTTTTGGATCTGCAATTGCTGTTTATTCTTTTTTAACTCAACACACTTTGAACCCTTTCAGCAGTAGAAAGAGATATGAACTAAGGAGTGAAACTTTAGACTTGTTTTTCACTACATGACTTAAATGGCAGAGGAAAATGCCCATAGGTCACTATAAAGAGCCAAGGTGCTGAAGGATGACAAGTTCTATTGCCCAGATGTAAAACAATCAGGCTTCTGTTTCAGATATAAAGAGAAAATTACTTACTGTGTCCAAAATGAAATGCAACGGCCTCAAAACTCTGTCTTCCCTTCCCAGATCCCGAAAGTACAGAGAACACTTAGGCCCTGAGAAGAGTGAGGCAAGCACCATTTCTAAACTGAAAAATAATAAAATAAAGTATTCCAGTGGTGCCTGACCTTGATCTAGGACCTTTGGGAAATAGCCACATTACGTGCATTCAAAGCTAGTTTAGTTGCAGATAAGGACCAGCGTTGAACTCTGCTATATTCAGTGAAAACACTGAATGATTTGTGGGTGTGTGAATATTTATCCAATTTCCTGTTGGGTTTTTCCAGCGATGGCCTTGGAACTTGCTCTACAGTTTTTGATAGGTAGTGGGAATCAGACTCAGTTCACTTAGCCATCCTCAAACTGAGCAGAAATAAAGAGTAGTACAACGCTTCTCTTTTGTGTCTTCAGAATTTCAATCATATGCTTTGTCCACTCATCTGATCCTTCTCATCTCACTTATCAGCTTTCCCAAGGTCAGCTTCACTCTGCTGCAGTTTCTAGAACTTGAGAAATGGCATCATCTACTCCTTTATAAAGAAATTCTAAAAGACCAGGAGATTCTAAATCTATACGCGCAATTTAGAAGATTCTATATCACGTGAAGAGGAACAATCTCTTCGTGTGAGCATGAAGTGTACTGCACTTGCAAATTATAGATCAGAGGCCTCTTGGTGTTTCAGACAAGGTGATCCTTAGGAAATCTGAGGGTACAAGCTCAGGGCTTCCTAGTTACTGGGAACTTTATAGAAATCATGAGACCCTTTACAAAGTGTATGGATAAGAATGTGTGCAGTAGACAGATTTTAAAGTTTTCTCTAAACAACCAAATAGAATTTTACATGGACTGAGAGATTCCAGGAGAAGAAAGATTGTAATGACTTAGGTGTGAATTTCATAGATTAAAATTGGAAATTATCTCAGGGCAAAAGTTACAGCAGTAAAGTTAAAGCTCAGAATACTGTTCACTGTCTGAGTGCCTTCATTCATTATTCTTCATTGTTAGGATAAACTGGAAAGACACCTACCAATCCTTGTGGGAGTTTTGGCTTGGCAGTTTATTAGGTGGGTGGCTGCTGAGGTCAAGCCTCTGTTCATCTATAAAATGAAAATTACGAATTCTAAAGCTCCTGAACACTTATCCATAAAATGCAAATTATATATACATGTATATATATGCGTGTGTATTACTTATTTGTTTAATTGATATTTACTGTGTGCTTACAGTACTCTGAGTACTGTTTAAATGTTAGAAATGCTGCCATCAACAACAGCAGCAGCAACAAAAAGAACCTACTTTCTATTTTCATGGATCTTAAATTCTAGTAGGAGAGCTAGAAAACAGATATATGAATAAGTACTTTCATCATATACAGATGGTGGTAAAAGGCACAAATACACGAGAGATGAAGAGTGACTGGGATGGTGGAGTCCTTCTTACGTTGTTTGGGTTACAAGTTCTCTCATCAATAAATTAAATCTGAGCAGGGTCCAGCCCAGCGTGATGGAGCTAGTCATGCCTATATCCGGGAGCAGAGCATTCCAGGCAGGGGAATCAGCAAGTACACGGGCCCAGATGCTTGATGTGGATGAGGAAATCCCAGGAGCTCAGTGGAGCTGAGAGCGCCCGAATCGACAGGATCAGAGTGAACGTGGGGACTGGAGCACACGGGGCCCATGCACACGTTTTGTTTGTGATATTCAAGTACCAGATTTAATTCCTCATGTTCATAACTGGTAGAGCCGCTGAAGCCACAAAAACACCTCCTACTTCTTGAGGGCTTACTAGATGATGGACAGGTTGTCTTGAGTCATTTCTTTTGCTCTTCACTATGACTTTAAGAAGTAGGTACTATTATTATCCCCTTTTATAAGTCAGGAAACTTAGGCTTAAAGGTTAAACGACTTGCCAAAGTTACCCTGCTAATAATTGCTGGAGATTCCAAGGTAAATAAGAATAAACCACAAGAGGGTTAAATGTCTCTCGCTGTTATTTGAACACCCCCCGCCTCCAGTGACAAACTCCCAGGAAACATAGGATTGGCTCTTCTTAAGCAGGGTCGGGGGAAACTGAGAGACGAGCCCTTCTGAAGAGTCAGTCTCTCTCTCCAGACACCCTGGAGGATTCTACAGCCTCCCTCTGAAGCCCGAACTCTGGGCTGGCCCCTGGAGGGTTGTTTCCAGCCCTGCTGAGAACCAGGCCGAGCATTGAGAAGGTCTCCATTCTCTCCTTGTGTGGGTATTAGTGAAGAGACCCCGTGGCAGCACCACCTCTTTTTCAAGAATATAC
>PVJO010005432.1:0-62252 GCA_004026905.1 Hystrix cristata | reverse complement strand
GGCATTAAACACCCCTAGAGCCCCACCTGAGACTTGGACCGTCAGCAGAGATATTTTTAAACCCATGACACAGAGGCGTGTGACACACTCAGTTTTCTCAGTGGGTGGGTAGAGTGTTATTTCGTGTTGTTCTTGTCACTCGGCCCAACATTACAAGTGTGCACTTCATTACTACACCAGGAGTAGCCTGCAGCCCGACCCGGCACAGTGTGTTCCCAGGGAGAGGCAGGCAGCCTGGCCAGGCACAGGACGGGCAAGCAGAGAGCGGCTGGGACAGCAGCTGCCCTCTTTGGCCCTCCCTCACACACCCAGCCCACAGCCGCGGTGCGTCAAGTGTCCCATCTGCCAGTCCCTAACAATCTGTAGCCATCAGTGGTTTTCCACGAAAAAATTCTAGATGCTCAGATATTTAGGGAATAACTAGTATTTTTCTACCACTTCTTGTTCTCCTTCTTTTTCCTAATAGAAGTTTGCTTTTGTTTTTGTTTTTGTTTTTGTTTCTTCCTCAGTATCCCACTCAAAATTTATGGCTGAGTTAGGACTAAGTATCTGTGTCTCACCCTTTCCCTGCCAAGGCAAAGATGTTCATCAAAGGCTCTTACTGTTCCTTTGAGTTGAGAGAAAAAGTAAGGAGTGGGGGACAGTCAGTGCCTCTGCCCCAGGCATGGGCCATAAAAAGGTGAACTGAAGGTAGAGAATTTAAAAACAAACAAGGAAATAATTAACAGTCACTGTGCTTTTCATCGGCATCTTGCTTTGCTAATTCCAAACACTGTCAGTGATAAAGAGTCCTCCCATCTGAGAAATACATTCCCACCTTCCCTTCCCAGCCCCTGTGAGCCGCTGAGTGACATGGAGATCAATGGTTGATTTGCAGAACAGTGATTTATTTCTTTAGAAGATCAGGGCCCTCTGAGTGAAGTTCATCTTATTTAACACTAAGTGGACCCAAAACTTATTTTTTTTATTGATAGGAACTTTATTTTACTTATTCACCTTTATAGAAATATAAACATCAGTATTGTCTGAAAAATAATGAGGATGAAATGTTTGCCATGTAGCAAAATGGAACACTTAAAATGTGGATCTCAAGAATGTATATTTGATTCTACAGTCTCTTACATCACATTTAGATTGTTAGCAACAAATCCAGAACTACCTCAGCACAGTCCTCTATACTTCCGTCTCTCCTTATGTCCTACACTAAAGACCTTGGCTCGACCATTACCACTTCTTAGTTAGCCCAGAGGTCTGCAGACGTGGGCCAGATCCAGCCCAGTATCTGTTAGAAGGGCTACTGGAGTACGCCCATTAACCTACATATTGTCTACGGCTGATTTAATACTTTAACAGAAGAATCCAGTAGTTCGGACAGAGACTGCAGGACCCACAATGCCTAAAATGCTCACTATCTAAACCATTTCAGAAAAAGTTTGCAGACACCTGCTTGAGAATATTGCCACCAGCTCCTGACCGGATCCATGGCTTCCTTTCTTGGTCTCTTATGAACCACACTTTTTCAGGCAGTCAGCATTCATAAGTCATATCATGATTAAAATATGACTATCGAGCATAAGTCATGTTGTAATTAAAATAGTACTGCTCCAAACCACCCATTAGTTTTCATAACAATTAGAATAGAACAGAAACTTTAGGCTTCCCCATGCCAAACAGTATCTTTCATAATCTGGCCTCTATCTTCATAATCCTTTGTTATGATTTATCTATGGAAGCTCTAACATCCCAGGTGACCGTATATAGAGATAGGCTCTGTGGGAGATAGTGAAGGTTAAAAAAGCCAGAAGGGTGAGAGGCTCTAATCTAATAGGATTGGTGGCCATATAAGAGGGAGACAAACTCCATCTCTGTCCATGAACCAGGAAAGAGCAAGTGAGGAGGCAGTAGGAAGATGGCCATTTGTCAGCTGGGAGGAACCCCCACCAGAAATTCAACTGGCTAGAATCTTGGTTTTGGACTTCTCAGCCTCTAGAACTGTGAGACATTAAATTTCTATTGTTTCCGCCATCCAATCTGAATAACTGCCTCTGGCATGCTAACCTCACTGGTAGGTGCTGGGAAACGAGGAGTTCCTGACTGCCTCGTGAACTTTCTGCTTGGAATGTTCTCCCCCCCAATCCAGCTAGAGCTATGCCTTCCCATATTTCAGGAAGAACTTTGCTTCGATGTCACTTTTTCAGAGTCCATCTTTGGCCATGGTTAACAAATAACACCTCCACAGCTCACTCCCTTTGAGTACATTCTATCTTTACATTTTACTATTTTTTTCATTCATTGATCTATTCTTTCCAGAACTGGCCCTGCAGACTGGCCTGATGATGGATTTGTCTATGCAGCGGGAGTGAAAGAGAAAAGTCAAAGGTAGCCCTCAGTTTGGGACCTGGACAACCAGAGAAAGGTGGCACCATCTTCTGAGATGAGGAAACCACTGGGAGAAGGAGAAGAGAGGAAAAGGAAAGTCAAGATTTCCATTTTGAACATGTTATATTTTACATATCTATGCGATGGTGGGGTGGGGATGTCTGGCAGGCAACTGGATATGCAAGTCTGGAATCCAAGGGGGAGATTGGGTATGAAGATTACAACGTGTGAGTCACCAGCACACAGATAGTGTTCAAAGCTGTGCTGGGGAATACACATACAGAAGGGCCCAGGAACTAAGCCCTGGGGCGGGCAAATATTTACAGGACATGAGGGAAGGGGGGGTGGGCAAAGAAACTGAGAAAAAAGAATCTGTTGCAGTAATAGGGAAACCAGAACACAGTGTCCAAAAATCTAAGGGAAGAAAGACCGTAATCCCAAATGCCACCATAGATTCCAGATGACAACTGAGAATGGGTCTTTAACTTGGGCCACAGGCTGAGACAAAAGCAGAATAATGAGGACAAAAACTTTGGGGAAACAGGGCAAAGAAGAGCTCATAGGAGGAAGGTGAAGAAAGCAAGGCGGAGGCATACCCATAGACATTTTCAAGGAGTTTGTTATATGGCAGAAAGAGAAGAAGATGATGGCTGGAAAAAGGTATGACGAAGGGAGATTTCAGTGAGATCGTCGATGGATGCGACACTAGAGAAAAGATGATATTGCCAGAAGAGGTCGTTGCTGGTGAGACATCCCTAAGTACATAACTCGAGATGGATCTGAATGAGCTATGCTTTCCACAGGAGCAGGGCACCGTCTACAGAGAAAGCAAGATGTGTAGGGACTGAAGGAGATGGCAGGTGACTCATGTGTAGGTGGGTGAGGAAGCTCTGTCTGCTTCTGTTTGCTCCCTGAATAAATGGTGAGGTCATCAGCTGAGAGTGAGGAGTGGAATCAGGAGAGAGGAGCCATGACATGGTAGCTCTGAGAGCAGAACTTGAGCAGACCAGGGAATGTGGCAGGACTGGCAGGCAGTACCAAGTGTTTGAAACTCAATGTGTGAATGGGCAGCCTTACTTTGCACATGCTCCTCCAGCCAGATTCAAATACTTTGGTGCAGATTCAGAGCAGGTGGAGGCTAAAGCAGGTGAAAGATTTTTCACACCAGGAAGTGGGAGGAAGGGATTGAAATTGAGGGTTTATGCAGTGATTATCTGGATAGGAAGAAGAGAATGAAGAGGCCAATGAGTTGAGGGAACATTGCCAAACTGAAGGGTCAGAGAGTTAAAGGTCTCAGGAAGGTCAAAGAATTGCTGAGGTCAGGATAGTATAGAGATTTACCTAGAAGATAGCAGGTGATGGTTGGAAAGTAGAATCCCTAAATACGAGATTTGGGAGGCAGAATGGTCACTGAATGACTGAGTAGGACTGTGGAAGGGACATGTTGCTGAAGTTAAAAGGACAAGGTCCTGGAAAGAAATGGGCCAAAACCCCTGGAGATTCAAGTACAGAAAGACCTCTGTGATTCCTGACATACCCAAGAATCATGGCGAGTATGGTATGGGGGGTTGCAAGAGAGCCAAGTGCAAAGCCTGTAGGTGGGAGGAAGGTGAAAATGTTGCGGGAGTCCTTATGACAGTGGAGGGGTAGTCCATGGCACATGGTCCACTGCTACAATGTCACAGAGGCTGGGGCTGTAGAAGGTAGAAGATGCCCACTGGAGAATGGTCGCCAGGGTGGAGTATGGATCGAGCAAGACACATAACCACCTGCAAGGCCCCAGTGTCTGTGGGAGGAGAGAAGAGCTCCTGCTAAACAAGACTAAAAGGAGAGCCATGGTCTTGAGGGGTGACTTTTGAAGCTGTAGCTGGCATGTGAGAGGATCATTCTTAGAAAGGGATGAGAAGCTGGGCCTGGTGGTACAGGCCTATGATCCCAACACTCTGGGAGACTGAGGCAAAAGGATGGCAAGTTGGAACTCAGTTGAGGCAACTTAGAGACATAGTGGAAAAACCCTATCTCAAAATAAAAAGAACTATATAAAAGGGCTCGGGATGTAGCTCAGTGTGAAGGCCCTAGGTTCAATCCCCTAGTGCCCCTCACACACACATACATACACACACACACACACACACACACACACACAGAGGGGGTAAGGATGTGAGACATTTTGATGATGAGACACTGAGTTATAAGCACAGTGGAAGGGGTTTGAGGGACCAGCAAGTGGGACTTAGCTTAGGGGATATAGAGAGGCATGGGATGACAAAGGCACAGACTTGTTTTCTAGGGCTGTCATAACAAAGCCCCTGGAACCAACCGTGTGGCTTAGAATAGCAGAAATGCACCATGTCCCAGTCCTGGGGGCAGGCAGTCTGCCACGCCCATGTCAACGGGGCCACACACCCTCTGACACTGCCTCTTCGGCTTCTTCTGGCTTCTGCTGCCCCACATGTGGCCTGGCTAAGGTGGCAACACTCATCTTCACCGCGTATTTTACCTGCTGTGCCTCTTCACAGTCTGCCCTCTCTGAGTGTCTGTCTCTGTGTCCAACTCTCCTTTTATAGGGACACTGCTCCTATTAGATGAGGTCCCACCCCAGTGACCTCATTGCAACTTGATTAAATCTGAGTGTGAGTCCACTTGGGCTGCTATAATAAAAACACTATAAACTGAGTGGCTCATACACGATATGCATTGATTCCTCACAGTTGAGAAGCCAGCAAACTGAAGGTCAAGGTGCCAGCTGCCTGGGTGTCTGGTGATGACCATCTTTTTCTATGTTTCCACATGGTAGAAGAGGTGAACAAGTGCCTTTGGGTTTTTGGTTTGTTTGTTTGTTTGTTTGTTTTAATATAAGCACTAGTTCCATTCCCGAGGGCTCCACTCCCATGATTTAATTATCTCTCCCAAGTTCCACCTCCTAATGTCACCACTTGGAGAATCAGCTTTCAACAGAAAAATGTGGAGGGGAAGGCAAACATTGAGGCAACAGCAATCTACAAACAACCTACATCCAACTAAGTTCACGCTCTGAGCTTCCGAGGCGTAGCACTTTGGCACATCTTTCGGGGGAACACAATTTAACCCACAAGAAGGTCCCAGTGGTGGTGGATGCTCTTTTAGGACTGCAGGAAGGTGCATGACAGGGTGAGTCGGGGGTTCTTGGGTGCGTATACCGTCTGCTTCTTGGAATGAGTCTCTGTGGGCTTTGTCAGGTGAGATGGGTGGCATTCAGCAGGGCAGTGGTGGTCTCACAAAGGACACATGAGGACAGGCCTCTGCAGTCCTTTTTCGCGGACTTCTGGGGCTGAGATGACAGTAGGGAGCAGGTCTTCCCCAGTTCTCTATGTTCATTCTGCTCAGTATACTGTAGAAACGTTGGTCTGACTCTGCCTCAGAGAAAATTACCTAGATTATTCCAGGCCCGCGGCTTCAGCACGTAGCATCCCTTTGCCCGGGGAGTCCTCTCAGTGCTTCTCACAGCTGGCTCCCTCCGACCACAGAGAGCTCATCTCTGCCCACTCGCATAGAGAGGCTTCCCCTGGACATCACATCCACTCCCACCACTTCCTTCACTGTGTGCTTCATCATTGTCTTTTAGGTTCTGATTTTCACATCTGTCCCCCTGTTTAGTGTTCATTTCCCCAGCTAGCGTGTGGGGTCACAGGACACGCACATCGCCTCCTGCCCTTTGTTCACCTCTGACTCCCCAGTGCGTAGAACAATGCCTGGCACTAAATAACAGCAACGACAGCAAAAGCAATAGTAATAATAACCTTTGGGTAAACAAATATGAGTGTATATAAGACCTAGGTCATTTAACCTCACTCAACCTCATTCATCAACTGCAGGTTTGGTCCTAGGTCTTATATCTCGGAGATTTGTTTCGAGTTTCACAATGCCAGTTATGTAACAGCTGAATATAATTGGAGAGATCCACAGGAATGTTAATACTCACCATGCAGGTTAATTTCTCAAGGCTGGAGAAGAACATCCCCATGCCTTATACCAGGAAGAAAAGCAGCCCTTCGGCAGGTCAAAGCAACTGATCTAATTTGAGCAAAGATTGTTTTGCTTACACACCTTTCCTTCCACTTCACATGAACTCTTTAAACTGTATCTAGACCACACGTTTCGAAGTGGGGGCCAGGGAAGATAGTCTCAGAGCGCAGACCCAGCCACCATTTAGGCCATCTGGGTGAGTTCTATTCCGTTTTGATTTTTCTTCTCATTTGCTTAACATACACACGGGCCTGTCTAAGATGTAGAAATAGTCTCATCCTCCTAGAGTCACAAAAATTTTTGCTAAGGGATCTCAGTCCATGTTTTTACTAAGATGATGAAAACAACCGTGTTCCCCCTTCATGTCTTCCCATCATTAGTTTAGTGCCTACTAGAGCCCAGATCTGGAGCTATTAAAGGGAGAATCCAGCTCTTTTTCTCAAGCTCTGACATGTCCAGTTCTCTGTCCCTCCTAAACTCTGCTGAACATAAGGTCCTCCCATGTTCCAGCACAGCATTCATTTATCTTTCACCAAAGGATTTCAGTGCCCGGGGAGGCAGCCTGAAGTAGCAAAGGGCCCAGCTTTCGGCAAAAGTCTTGCTAAGCTTCACTGACTGTGGTCCCTGTTGCATCTTTCATGTTTTCCAATTCTGTTCTCTTCCACTGCATCATCGTTATCTTGTTCGTCCCCTGAGCAGTCACAGCACACCCTCTGCACTTCCCTTCTCTTCCCCTAATTCCAAAGCTCAGGTCCAGAGTCCCCTCTGGGTCAATGTAATGTGCCTTTGGAGGCTGCAGGATCTTTATGCCTCTGAGGGCCAGAAGCCAGCAGGCTGTGCAGGCCTGGGGACGCTGGAAGCTGCAAGGCGAGGAGAGAGCAGGAAGGCTCTGGGAGGCGAAGTCAGCCCGCCTTTTTTAATAACTGGTCTAAGGCTTTGTACTTGAACTTTTGGTTTTATAGTTCTATAAAAGGCAGCTGACAAAAGAGAACCCATTTTGGGAGGCTCCAGCTGGCCAGGCTGAGGTGGGTGGGGCAGCCCCAACATTTGAAAGCCAGGGCTGATTTTCACCCATGATGTCAGAGACGATGGGATTCCCACTAAGCCAGAGGATGGGCGAGCAGACAGCCCCAGCCCGGCCCAGGCCTGCGGGTGCCAACAGCAGCTCCAGCCCTGCCTTCCTGGCTCCTCTGCAGCGCCCGTCCTCCTCGGAGACGCGGAGACTCGGCAGTGGCTGGAAAGGAAGGACCTGCTCAGCCCTGCTGCTGTCTGCTGGGCTGGAGGACTCGCTTACCTGCCTGCTCTGCTTCCCGCTCCCCCAGCCAGCTCTGCTTTCTTTCCCTGCAGTGGAGGTTGAGAGAGACGGAGTGGGCGGCCACTCAGAAGCCCGCAGCTTTCTACAGCCCTCCAGGCCGGAACCTTCTGGTCTCTCCTCTGACTCAGGGGCAGACCCCGGGCCCTGGACTGTCCAGCTGCCCCACAGGAAAGAGTGTTTTGGAGTGGATGGTTGTTTTTGAAATCTTTCTTTAAAAATCGCCTTTGCTTATTCACATGGAACTACTCTGTTGTACTGGCTCCAGCCCCATAGATTTTTGTGTGGACAAAGCAGGTTGCTCTCCAAGCCCTGGGGGATGGGGGTGAAGAAACTGCCTCTCACTCAGCCCTGACTCACCTGCATGCTGGCCAGGAGCAGTGCTGCCTGGCTCCAAGGAGAGGCTGGAGAAAACAGGGGAACTGAGAGGGAAGAGGCAAGGAGCGCCAAGGGCGCGCCATAGGATCCCCAAAGAGCTCAGCAGCCATGTGGCTCTGGCCAGCACTCTGGTCCCAGCTCCTGTACTTGGAGCTGGACCAACTGTAGCCCATGAGCCCTGGTAGTAGGCCCAGGAAAACAGGGTTAGAGCAAAGGCCCAGCGACACCCTGCTAAGCACCCTCAAGTCTCAAGACTATTAATCACCAGCAAAATCATCACACAATTCCAAATCACTCCAGGGTTTCCTCAACTTCTCTTTGTGCCACCCAGCAACACACCATGGCTGCACTAGTTCAGTAATTATATTGTCAGTGTTTATTTTTAGGGCCTACTATGTGCTAGATAGGACCTAGTACATGGCAGAAAGTTACTTGGCAAGTGAACCTGGAATAACAGGCTGCCTCATTGATTCATGCATTCACCAGAGACCAGGGCTCTCTGAATACAGTTGCCATGAGATCAAGAGGATGAGACCATGGTGTTGTGCTCTGCACCACAGGAGACTATATCCATGGCCTGTGCTGGGGATACACGTGATTCCCTCGGGATTGTCCTTTTTCCTCTTGGAGGAAGATCCCAGATTGGAGAGACACTCAAGAAATCTC
This sequence comes from Hystrix cristata, assembly GCA_004026905.1. Classification (NCBI taxonomy): domain Eukaryota; kingdom Metazoa; phylum Chordata; class Mammalia; order Rodentia; family Hystricidae; genus Hystrix; species Hystrix cristata. Next base: position 53,512 of record PVJO010005432.1, on the reverse strand, counting down.
CCCAGTAGAATAGAAACAGAGTATTGTGGTTTGAATATAGTTTGTTCCCTCTGAAACTCACATTGAAATTTAAGGCTGCCTTTGTGGCAGTATTGAGAGGTAGGATCTGTGTTAATCAGCTTTTTGTCTCTGAGACAAAATACCTGGGAAAAAAGGAGGAAACGTTTACTTTGGCTCATGGTTGAAGAGGTTTCAGTCCATGGTCTGCTGGCTCCATTGCTTTAGGCTTGTGGTAAAGCAGAAGGGCATGGCAGGGAAAACCTCTTCATCTCAGAGTAGTAGACACAAAGGCAAGAGAAAGAAAAAGAGAGAGAGAGCACCAGAGAGGAAGGGAGGGGGCCAGATCTAGTCTCCAAGCTCATGTTGCCGTGATTCATTCCCTTTCACCTCCTGATTCCATCCCCTCCCAATAAAGCCATCATATCATGAACTGATCAGTAAATTGATTGACTAATGAAGTCAGAACCCACGTGACCCAATCACTTCCCAGAAGTCCAACAGCTCTGAACACTGCTGCATTGGGAACCAAGCCCCTCAGGGGACATAGCACTTCCAAACCATAACAGGGATTTAAGAGCTGATAAGATAAGGTTATTAAGAGAGAGTCATGCCTCAGACACTGGCTTGGTTTAATTACGAAGGGTGTGAGTGAGTTCTGGATCTCTCAGGACTGGACCAGATATCAGGAGAGCAGGTTGTGATCACCACTTGCTCTTTGGCTTTCTGGCAGAAGTTGATACAAAATGAGGCCCTAATCAGAAGCCTGGTAGATGCCACTCTCACTCCCTTGAACTGCCCAGTCTCTAAAATTATGAACCGAAATAAACCTCTATGCATTATAAATCACCCAGGCTGGGATGTTCTGTTTTAGCCACAGAAGACAGATTCAGACATGGTGCTCACTAAACACTCACAGAGTGACAACCAACGTCTGCCTCCTGTGAAGCATTACCGGGTATTAAATACATAAGTCAAAAGTGTACGAAAAAGTTCTGTAACAACAGAGCAACTCACAGTGTTGGTAAAGGAGTCAGTGCGGCTAGTGGTGGGTGTTGCTTGGTGGGTGAGCACGGGCTCCTCTTCTCTTCACGGTGAGATCACAGAAACTGCTTGAACAAACAACAACATCCTTTTTAAAACTCTTTCCTATTATCTCATTTTCAATCTCAATTGTCCTGGACGACAGGACCAGGGGAATTGTTTCCATTATAAAGATGAATAAACTATGACCCATAGTTAAGTAACTTGCCTTTTTATGTTCAAAGATATTGTTCAGCAGAAAAGAAAAAAAACTTCACTGTAGGACTGGAGTTACCATCCAATAACTCCAGCAACTGCACCCCACAGCTCCAGGGCTGAATGCTTCCAGGAAAGAATCTAGGGCTCCTGCAAAGAATGCTTCCTTTTTCTTCCTTTTCCAAAATGAGTTCAGTGGGTGTAGTCTGGGGTCCATATCTTAATGTTGCCTGTCTTAGAAGCCAGAAAGACGGCAGCACGAGAGGAACAAGGCTCACTGTTGAAGGTTTTGAAGCTAGACACAGATTCATGACTCCATCAATACATCCAGCCTCTAGAATGTGGGGAAATGGCAGGCAACAGATTCTCTTCAAAGCGTCTAAAAACATAGACCTGCTAACACCCTAATTTTAGCCCAGAGAGATCCATGACGGATGTCTGATTCCCAGAACTATAAATAAGACAATAAAATTGTATTTTTCCAAGCCATTAAATTTGTAACAATCTGTTACAACATCCATATAAAACTGGTACAAATGGCTAACCTTCAGTCTCAGGAACCTGGTTGAGTTCCCTTTGGTCACCCTCCAGGTGAATCTCCGGGCTTTTGCTTTGTGCACATGAGTCCCTAAATAAGAAACTGATTATAAGAGCTTTGAGAATTTCTCAGCCCAGCTAATTTCCCGAAGTCACTTACAGATTCTCCATTACCCAAGGCCACATCGACATCAATGAATCTGGCCCTTCATCCTTTTTAACAGTGGCTTCCTACTGAGGTCAGTGGAAGTTTAGAGGGCCCAGCTGTGGAGTGCGTAGCACAACAGCTGTGCAGTGCAAACTACCTCATGGTTCATGTTTACTGGTGAAATGTGGCTTTAACCATTCACCGCTGGTAAAAGAGACCACAGAGCCCAGGGCTCCAGGAGGAGATAAGAAAGGGACATCAGATGGGCAAATTCTGCTGGACTTCCACAACCTCCTTATGCCTAGGTGTCTTCTCCACCTACCTGTCAGCAAAAGGTTGTCCTGATGTGATGTTAATTTTGAAGGTCAAGGTCACCATGACCATATCGGTGAAACTCAGAGAGAAAAGCCAAGCAGAGAAAGGTAGGTAGACGCAGAAAACTCCAGTGTCTTCATCTGGAAGACCACTGAAGCACGCGTGAGTCAGAACCTAGAGATGTACTTGTGCTTTGCAGAGAAACTACAGAGCAGAAGACACCCTTGTGTTTACTTTTTCCCTTTAGGAAAACATATGACCTGTGACATAATTTTACTGAGTAAGCATCTGAAGGGGATAATTCCTGTATAAAAAAAGAAAAGAGTTCAAAGCCCCAAGTCTACCTCCCTTCTCTCTCTCCCTGATTGTAGGTTGCCTTAGTGTCCCTGAACCCCAACTTTTTCCTTTGAAAAGAGGAGATACTAAAAGAAAATGCATAGGGTGGTTTAGAAGGTGGAATCAGTCAACAATTGGAAAATAGCTATCATATCACAGGCAGTCAATAAATATTAATTTATTCATTTCATTCCTTCTTACCTGGATTATAGTAAGATAAATTTTCCATAATGGTCTTGATGCTTCATCTGGGGTCTAGTCCTCTGCCTGTAAAAATGACCATAATTTAAAAGTTCCTCAAATGGCAGAAACTAACATATTTTTGAAGCCTAGAAGGGAGGAGTCAAAGAGTTTCTACGGTCTCCCTGGGCCCCACTTTCCTTCTGACCTTCTCCAGCCCACTCGCTTTGGTTCTGTCCCTAGCAGCAGCAATACAAACACATTCCCACCTTCTGCTCACACATAATGCAACTCTTTGTTGTGTCCTGAGACTGTTCCGGTTGTGTCACATGGATGGCATTTTGGAAGCTGTCTATTGAAGATACGTGTTTGCTAAAATGTTGTTAGTGTCCAGGCATTCAAATCCTCACGTCCAACATCACGCGCTAGAAAGAGTCATTCACGGAGGTCCTATAACACATTCCTTCCCTCCTCATTTACCAGGCAAAAGGATACCGTGATGGTTTAATCAGGGAAGTATGTCCCAAAGACGTTCACTTAGAATGCTGGTTCTCACCTGTGACCCAAGGTTGGGATGACTCAATGCTATTCCCAATTGGAAACTGACATGTTAGTTTAGGAGGTAGAAACCCCATCCTCTCATCCAGGCCCTCAGCAAGGATACCCTTCTAGCGTGTCCACTTATCCCTTACACCTCGTCATGGAGGGTAGAGATGACTCTCACTGGGGCCCATATCCCCAGAATAAGAACCAGATCTTTTTTAACGGTATCGTCTCTAACGATATTCTTCTCTTGCAGGTCTGCCCCAGACCTGCAAGACGTAGGAAGAAGTGGATGGATGGAAAGAAACCGTTTAGGCTCCGAACCTTCATGGGCTTTTGGCGTCACTGCCATGAGTTGGGCTCAGGGTCTCTCTGCTCAACTAGCTGCGGGGCCTACTCCAAGCCTCAATTTCCTTCCTGCAAAGTGACTTGGACAGGATCAAATAATCTCTATGGTTCGCTCAAGCTGTTTGGGCTTTCTGTTTCCCAGTTCTCCCATTTTCATTATTATGATGAAGCCTTTTTATCCAAGGCCAAGAATGGCATCTCAGTAGTTGCTGGAAAAGCATTACTGATGTGTTATTAAGTGTGTTTATTTTCTGGCTGTTGCCCTGTCTGTGTGGAAGTATTCTAGGGTAAGGTGAACAGGAATAATGACTACTCATGAGTCAGTCAGCCAATGACTAAGTGCTCCCCTGAGGTGGGTCCTGGGACACAGAAAAGATAGATAGAGCCTCTCTCGCACAGGGTTTGCATTCTAATGGGAGAAAACAGGCAATAAACAAGGAAACAAGAGCAGGATGGCTGCTCTGGGGAAGGGAACGATGAGGGCAGAGGGAACTCGCGTAGGATGGAGAGGACCAAGGAAAGCCCCCCTAAAGGAAGGCACTGTGTGAATTAGAGAAAGGGAACAAGTGCTCCAAGTAGAAGGGATGAAAATGCACAGGCCTGGTTGTGTTTGAAAGGCCAGAAGAAAAGTAATCAAGGAAGCACCAAGGCTTTGAAGGCTATACTTAGGAGATTCATTTTAACTTGAAGGATTTTAGGATGAGACTTTAGTGGTGTAAACTGAGCTCAGCAAAGACAAAGTGAAATGCCTTTATCATCACACGCAGCAGTAATTCACGGTGAGAGCAACCTCATTTCCAGTCAACTTGGCAGGGGTGTTTGGAGGGGACACCCTAACGATGGACGAGGGGGAGGCGGGTGAGTCAGAGAGGAGGGTGCACTTGCCCAAAACATGCTTGAGAGGAGTGGAACAAAGGAATACAGAAGGAAGCGGGTAAATTTATTTTTGGAGGACCCCAGAAGAATGATGAGACTCTGATGTGAATAAAGAGGGGGAAACTCTGAGGATTTCCAATTTCTGAAATAAAGCATGAGGAATCTGTAACACAAGAATTATGATGAACATAGACCTTCCAAAGCCCACCCCTTCCTTTTCCCTCCTATGCAGCATTTATACACAGGAGACTGATCTGAAATTAGATACGAGATCAATTTCCTCTAACAGACTTGAGCTTGCTTCTCCTGACAACCTGTTCCTAGTTAAGACAGTCAGCATATACTCCGGTCTTTTCCTTGCCTTAGTATGTGTAATTTGGTAGTTATTTTCTACCCATTAAATTGGTGTAAAAATTTTTAGTTTTTTGGTTCAGTATGAAAAATGATATTTAGGATAATTTAAAAACACAGCAAGAAATAAAGTCAACATTATTCTTGCCAGTCAAAAATATTCTTAATGTTTTGAGCTATTCATTTCCATTTCACTTATGTGCATATACATGCACTTACAGATTCTCCATTCATCGCTGAAATAATATGGTTCCTACATCATTAATATGCTTTCAACACATTAATTTAATAACTGATAATAGTGCTTGATAAGGAGGTGGTGGTATTTATTTCCCTATTATTTCACTTTCTGGCACTTAATACATTTACTAGTGTGTGTATTAGTCAGTTTTCTATTAAAATATTGAAATATCTGCAGCTGGATACTTTATAAAGAAAAGAGGTTTATCAACCTCATAGTCCTATAGATTCCCCCAGGGAACCAACCAACTCCGCTAGGCTCCACCTCTTAAGCTTCCCACTAGCTCTCAATAATGTCATGTGAGTGAGCACCAGGCCCCCAAAACATGAACCCTTGAGAGACAAGCCAGACCATGGTACTATGTAACGGTTTTCCTTCATACAAAGTTCTGCTCATCATCATATAGAATATTGACAACAGCCCTACAATTACGTGCTGTGGTGAACTTACTGTGGTCAGCTTTAGCAGGAACGCCCAGCTGAACAGTGTTGGTGTGGTTCTGGGAGTAGAGGATCCACCTGAGGACTGTTGCCAACACAAGGTAAAGGAGAACCAGAGAAGAAGATGGGGCTGGCTGTTTCCCAGGAGAAGCTCTGTCGCAGCTGATTCTCCCAAAGGGACCTCGGCTGTTCCCATCTCAGAAGGAGCTCAAGGCCTTGCTGTCATCGAGGATGGCTGCTGTTTAGTTCAGGGGAGCTCTGGTCTTCATCTCCACTATGAGCATCGTATCCTCGCTCCAATATAGATTTCTTCAGCCTCTTAGTGCAGACACGGATGTACACGAGACATTGCCGTGGGCTCCCAGCCCTTGATTGGATCTTTTGGGTCTCCAGTACATAGGTAGATGTTCTGTACCCTTCCTACATGTGGCTTGTGTGTGAATGTTGTAACTTGTAAATGTCCTGTATTAAATCTGCTCTCTTGTAAACCATTGACTCTAGAAAATTAACTACTACAGGTACTATTTTTAATTCTCATTTTATAAATGAGCAAACCAAGGCTTAGTGAGGTTTGATAGCTTCCATAAAGGCAACTCGCTGGAGAAGCCATGGATCCAGGGATACCATTACTTCCAGGAACATTCTCACCTTTGTGTATTTGTATCTCTAAATTCTTTCCCAAGTTAGCTTCTTAGAAATGGCATTTCTGGATCAAAGGGTATAACTACAGTTTTACTTTGTAAGGTTCTGATGTGTATCGCCAAATAGCTTTACAGCATCACACCTACAAGCAGTATACGAAGCTGTCTGTGTCAAGACTCCACGACGCCAAACACTGCTATGTTTCTGTGGTCTCTTTTGCTATTCTTTCACTGCCGACTAGCGCAGCTGAACTTCTGTTTGTTCATATGTGGGTACCTCTGTGCTTTCCTTCAGGGAACTGCATATTCACATTCTCTGTCCATTGTCAACCAGGAGTTACTCAATACATTTGGAAGGGCACTTTTTGTACCTAGAATACTGTTCTCTGCTTTGGTATAGTTGTGTCAGATATTTCATTTTGTTTCTGAGCTTACTGTGTGCCTTTGAATTACTTTATGATTTTTTATTTAATGGAGAGGTGATATTAGCAACATTTTTTTAACAGAGAGCTAGATACTAAATACTTCAGACTTTGTGAACTGCATGCTGTCTGTCGCGGCTACTCAACACTATTGTTATAGCCTGGAAGCAGGAATAGATAATGCGTAAACGGAAAGACATCCAGATTTGACCCACGAATTGCAGTTTGCAGACCCTTAATATAAAATATTTCTAATTCTTATGTACAAAAAGTCACAAATTGCTCCCCTTTGACATTTTTCTTAGCTGATTTCACACTCATATAACCCAGATACTCTATGATGACCTTCTGCCCTAGAGAGGTCAGTTAAATCCATTCCAGACTAATTTGGTAGTTGGTGACAGTTGAATACCTTGTTCCTCCTTGTCATTTCTTTCACTTCTTCCCTACGCTCTTCATGGTGTCTTCAAATGCTTTTGTTTTGCTTCCTTTTTCTTCCCTTCCTTGTTGGAATAGCAAGAAAATTCTTTCCTTTCTCTCCAGCAGGACAATATTTATTGCTAGGTGTCCCTTAGGAACTTTCTCTGTCAAATGAGCTCCATCCACCAGTGGGAGTGGAAATGTGGTGAATAAAAATTTCCCCATCTCATTATACATGGGCAAACTAATCCAAGCTGAGACCAGAGATCTCTCCATCTCTACTTTATTTTGGTTTCCTTTTGTGCCTTGCACTATTTGGTCCTCTTGGTCTTTATATTGTGGTATATGCTTTGAGAAAATATGCCAACTTTATTTCAATAGTTAACCACTTATCCCAAAAATAGACTTTAGTATATGTAAAAGAATGAGTTTGTGATTATATTTGGCATTCAAAATTAGAGGAGGAGGAATCATGAAATAATGCTGGAACATCTCCATGCATTTCTCTGCTATCATTTGTTCCACACCACTGTACTGTTCTGATTAAACTCTATCTTTATAACTCAGAGAAATGTCTTGGCTACTTTCACCATTTCTATTTACCGATACATATTAGATTCACTTTTTCAAGTCCTCTTCAGCCTGTATCATTAGTATTTTTATTAAAATTATTTAGATCTTAACAAAATAGAGGAAAAATACGTATCCGTATGGCGTCTGATCTTCAGAGGAATAGCTATGTAAGTTTTTTTTTCACTTTTCATAAAACCTTTTGGTATATAGCATAATGATCACAAAAAAGTTTTTAATTTCCTATTTGAATTGAGATTGTCAAAATTTATTAGTGACTGCTGCTTCCAGAACATAATTTACTAGCATTTTCATGTGTGATTTTTATATCAATGCTCGTTATAGAAAGGACTTGTATGCTTCTGAAAATTATCTGTGGTTCTTTCATTGTGTCTTCTTCTATCTCCACCTCACTGATTATTTTCCTTTTTGTCTTGCTCATTCTCTCTAGCTTTCCTCTTTGCAGTCTAAGAGTTTAACTTTGCTCAATATCACTGATTCCATTTTCTATGGTGTCGATTCTTTTCTCTAGATTTCCAAGATAGACGTGATTTCTCGTATTATAAGTTCTGTTCCTTTGAAGCATTCTGTTTCTGTTTAATCTCAGCATGTAAGAATGACTTGGGTTCTATGAAACAAAAAAGAAGACAATAAAAGGAGACGACAAGTTAAAATGTAAAGATTGGGGAACAAAGCGCTTTGGGGGATTTTTAATAAGTTTGTTTTAAGTCCTGGGGGTTGACCAGAGGGTCTCACACATGCTAGGCAAGCACTGTGCCACTGACCCCTATCCCCAGTCTTGTTTTTTAAATTATGATACTTCCTGTAGGAAATAATTTTCAAAGGTATGCTTTTCTTTTATTTTTGAGGATAATGTTCTGTTTTCTTTGCGTTAGACTTTTCTCCCCATGGATATCATGTTGACTTTTCTCTCTCTCTCTCTTTGTCTGTCTGTCTTTCTCTCTCCCTGCCCTTAGGAAGGATTTGCAGACAGCTCCTGCATTTGAATTTCTCTTGCTTGTCTCATTTTCATTTATGTATCTTACCTGAAGCATAATTTGAAAAGTTATGAAGTACATGTGCACATTAATAAACACATTCCCCAACTCTCTTCTCCCAAAACACAATGGAGATTCCTGCCAAAATGTTCATAGCTGAGACTTCCAGGTTGAAGACTACCATACCCTCTCATCTATGGACGGTGACATTTGTTAAATGCTTCTCTGAGATGTGAAAGATGCACTCCATGCAGCTGTACAGCAGGAGTGAACAGAGCCATGAGAACCTGCCAGAAGTGTAGGAGGCAGAGACACTCTGCCCTACAAATCTCATTTTCAGGCACAAAAGATGCAAGTAGCAACTCAGCCTGTGACTCAGTGATTCCCAGCTGTGTGGGTGTTGATCACATGAATCTCAGAGGTTAAACATGGGCCACAGGGCACTGAGTGTTGGTCTGGGATACATAGGAGCTAGACGGAGCTCCCAAGGACCCAGGAGAACAGGTGCCAGCTCTGTACTGGAACCCAGGAGAAATATTGCAGCATTAAGCTGGATGGGGGAGAAAAGATCGTGAAGTTTCACATGGCCCTTTCGGACCTCTTATCCAGCACCGAATTGTTCCTCTGGGCAGTATCCCATAGTGGGCCAGCTCAGAGTTGGCCTTGGTGAAATCACTTCTCTTAGTCACCCACTTCATTAAGGTGAGGGAGGAGAAGCAGCTCACCAGCCTGCCGTTAGCTGACTAGTTTGGTTCTAGATGCTACGAACAGAAGCAATGGTGTCATCTCCAGAATGTAGGCAGAGACTCCAGCCTTCTCTTCCCTGCCATGGCAACCAGAAGTCATATTCCCAGGGTACAAAAAATGAATATGATTCTGTTGCTTTAAACCACAGCATTTTAAGGTCATTGATAGACTTTGATGACCACAGTTTAACCTATTTTACTCTTAGAAATAGTGTCTGATTAGTTGAGTGGTCATGAACAATTCTCTAAATGCTGATTGTTGACTTCCTCACCTGGTTAAAGGAGAAAATTGCACCAGTTTCTCCACAAAAGAATAAAAAATACATTGCTTGGGAAGTGCTTGTCTAGCTCACAGAAGTGTCTTGCAAATTCTACTTGTTAGCCTTACTTAAGTATCCAGAGAATGGAAAGCAAAATGAGGGTTTCCCAGCCGAATTATTTCAACTTATGTCTAAAAACAGAATGGGGCAGGGGAGAGAGAAAAGGAGGAGACTGACCTTTAGGAACACATCTCTATTACTGAGCAATTAATGGATTCTCACCCAAACAATCAACACTTTACTGCCCGAGAAAACAATGTCAATGTTTTCAAGATCCCTACGGTCGCAACTACCTCAGCTGGTAGTTTTTGTTTTCAAGTAAATATCTGAAGACAACATGGGTTCCAACTTCCAGAGCAGCATTACCACATGGCACACTTCTTCCTCTTTGCTACATCTCAAGATGGTGGTGCCAGACCCTGGGAAGGCAAGGTTGGTTTCTGGAGCTCTTCTTATTTTCTCAGAGCAGGGAGGGAAGCACATTCAGGGTGTGGTGTCACTGTTGGATGTCTTCACGCACACATTCTCCTCAGGGTGTCTCTGCATACCAGAGGTGTGGTTAGGTGAGTATCACTCCACCCATGGGTTGTCTTCTGGCCAAGCCTTGTATGACCCAAACTCTCAAGAGGGCTGTACGGGCTGCAGCACTCACAGGGATAGAATTAGTGTCTTCCACTGCTCTCCCAGGGGGACATCAGGGGTGTCTTCCAAGAACAACCTGCCCTTGATGAAACTGCCTTTCTCTGAGGAGTTCCTTGAAACTCTCACGTTCACTTATCCCCCAGCCCAGGCCTGACACTACCACAGCCCAGGTGTGGTGGTGAAGGACCACAATAGCCCAGCACAAATCTAGCAAGGCGTCCGGCTAGGAGGCAAGTGCTTCTCAGCATTGTGGAAGAACAGCTGGCTTCATGACAATGCTGCTAGAATTTGTCTTAAGTATTGTCCCACAGTGGAGTCTCCAGTGTCCCAGGGCATCAGGCAACCCTGAGTAGACAGTGAGGAATAGTTTATCTCAGAACCCACCACCCTTCTCTGGTGGAAATAACATAGCATTCCCCAAAGTCCTCTCTAGCACTCCAGAAAAATGAATGTATTTCCTGTTTACATCCCTGTTGAGTTTCAAACATCCTCCCTGAATCATACATGCAAGAAAGACTCATCTCAAAGATCAAAGAAGACGGAGCCTACCTGGGAAACCGGAGCAAAGCAATTCGTAGAGATGAGATCCAAAGCCTGTGCTAAGGGTCAAAAGTGGAATGGTTGGACCACAAGCAGAGTCTTTTCCAAACTTATTTCAAAAGAAGCAACATTAACTGTATATCCTCCACAAGAGTGGGATAAGTAGTCCTATCATCCCGATTCTATAGATACTGATAATATGAACATGTGGTCCCCCTACTACACTTCATCTGCACTTTGATTATTGCGGATTTGTAGGCATCTACTTCCATCTCCTTGAGTAAGGGTTAAGAGAAGATGGTGACTTCTCCCAGCAATCTAGAATAGGCTGGAAAAATTTGTCAGACAGACTAGGAACTTCCAATCACAGGACCCTCTCATTCACTAGTCACTCCAGTAGGACACTAGACTGAGGGAATTAAGAAGCAAAATTGAAGGACTCCATGAATACTTGTGCATTGTTGATGCTTTTGCTCTCCGTCTCTTAGTTGTTTTTCTTCCTCCACTGGCAGAAGATGGATTAAGGCCACATTAATGTTGAGACATCTAAAAAAGCATAGACTCTGCTCAGTCAGCCTCCCAAAGCATCCAGGGCGAAAGAGGCACAAGGAAAACCTGCTTCTGTCCCTCTGTACAATTCTCATTTTCTTTTCTGCCCTAGAATGCTTCCAAGAAGCTATGTAATTTATAATAGTAATGATAGACTATAACTTTTCTTCCAGTTCGAAAATTCTATGAGCCTAGATTTGAATGATATTAAGAGTATCTGAAACTAGTCAACAAACTAGGAATTAGTAAACTGGCATTTGTTTGTGACCCTCCAACTGTATGGCTCAAAGATGGAAAGAACACAGTTATTCCTTGTAGCATTGTTTATCAAGGGTAAATTCAAGACATGGAGGTCTACAACTTGTAGAACTCACTTAAAAATCCCAAGTAATCAGCCTGCATTAATCCAAGCCTGTCCACAGTAAGCTGCCCCTATTGTCTGATGGAGCAAAAAAACTGAATTCCATTGCTTTCCTGAACTTTCTTGATTCAGTTGTATAGAAGGTTCCCCCTACTATGTAATTCACATCTAAGAGATGGCAATTTCCCCTAAATAAACTTTTAACTACCTGAAACTCTATCAGATAAGCTACAAATTTAAGAGGAACCGACATTCAGTCTTGTTATTCTCATCTATATTCAAATCCCAATATTATAAATAATGAACATTGAGCACCTCTTATTTACAAATTTTTTTATTTAAAAATTCTTCCCGCTACACTTTAACATTTCATTTATTTCTGTTTGTCTTTTATCCCCCAAAATAAACCAGTATTCTAAAAGGAAACGTTTTTTAAACCAAGCTAGACGTAAGCTTCCCTACTCTTCAAACACCCTTAAGTTTGGAGGGAGTTGTTTCTCTCATACCACCAATTTTCAAGAGATGATAAATCATTTATTTCTACACTGACACTGAAATTGGCAACCACTGAGAGCATCTACCAAAAGGTGTGTCATAGCCAAAGGTGGTTAGAGTCCCCACAGGAATCCTGTTGTCTGACGGGGACCTGAGAGGCCACTGGAATTTGCCCAAATGCCAGAATCAATAACGGAGTTCTCAGTGGAAAGTTCAGTACTTTGTCCATGCTGCTCCCTTAGGCTGCTGTGTGACACGTGGTTCTGAGAGAAAGATGTAGTACCTGTGACTCGAGGGCCACTAGACATGCTCTGTCTGCCACCAGCTGGAATCAGTCACCCCCAATGGCAATGTGCTTATATTATTTCTCTCACTATCTTAAGAAGGGAAAAATTCATCCTTCTAGTTCACAACTATGCTTCGAAAAAGTTACCTCTCATATACAGCCCCCTTTATTAAAGGTGATTGTTGACATCTTTACTTTACTTTTACTTGATATTCTATCTTCAAGAAAATGCACAGAAACCTAAAACATCATCATCACCAACTTCTAGGCCAGTTTTAAGGCAGGAAGGCTTGATTTAAGTTGGTGTGTTACATCCGTTTAATGGATGAGAGACATGTTCTTTCGATGGAAGGAGTTTCAGAAAGAAATCAGAACTGATGGAGAAACCAGACTGCCTTCTGGGCCTTTCCAAGGTGGTGAAGCCACAGTGTGGTTTTGTTGTTTACCTGGAGGAAATTCCCACTATATCAGCAGAAAGATACATGAGGATGACAGTGCTGAAGAGAACACATTTCATAAGTTACAATTGTTTTGATGGTATAAAAATTTAAATTATCTAATTTAGAGAAATTGTAATATTTTGTACGTATACATATAAGAGAGCCATATCATGATACAAACAAATCATTAATACTCCAGAGAAATGGGACATTGAAGACAAATAAAGAAGGCTTTACTGAAATTGATCAACTTGGCTAAAGTCGGAAGATAAGAGAGACATTTGGAATCAAACCCTAAACTCTCAGTCACAAAAAGTGTGCAAGACCTTCCTGTCACTGTTAGCATATGTAACCTACCTTCTTTGCTCACCATGCGATATTAGATTTGACAAGGCAAGCTAGGGAAAGGAAATGCCAATTATTTTAGTGAAACAGTATAACATGATACATTTTGGAATCTCTGAACAACTTAGTTGTTCTCATTTTAGTTATCTTGCTCATCCTGGCCAGTTTGAAACGTGTTCACCAAGATTTCATTTTCAATCTGCTTGTTTTGTTCATCACTAAGTGGCCGACAGAGGACAAGGGTTTCTTTTAATTGTGGAGAGCAACCAGTAAAAAGGAAGGTGCCTGGTTACTTCTATGCCAGGATGCTATTCCATCTGGTGCTGCCTTTAACGCTAAAAACTGCCTGTCTCCACACCACGCATAAGAGGCAGCTAGTTTGAGAATCTGCTACTCCACTCTCATATGAGGAGACTATCTCCACACTCTCAACTTGAACTTCCGACTCTATTCTGTTGGTTGATAACCCTTGAACTTATTTTTTTTTTCAGTCCTGTATCTCTACAGGATTTCAGAGTTACATCTGACCACCTGGTAAACATCTCCACTTAAACATCTCAAATTTCATTATCTCTAAAGCCAAAATAAGGGTTGCCTCACAACAAAAAGAAGGGGGCACTGTGACGTACATATGAAGGAAGAGTCTACAGTTCAGATAACTTCCAAACCTTTAGCCGCTCCAAGTAGACCTTACCAAATCCATGTTTGTCTTCTGCCCTCCCTTACACATTCCACCTGCAGCACATGGGACCATCACTATTTTTACAAGCATAGTTAGTTGCAATCACAGGAGTCTTTTTTTCTAGAATGTTCTATAATCCTTGCATATCTAAGTGCCAAGCTTTCTCTTGCGCCACACATGTCTCACTGCAAATGTAAAATTCTTCAGGAGGATTTTGCTGTCCTACAGGGCTCCCCTTCACCTCACTGTAATTCTCTATTATCTACTATAACCTGCTTTGTCACCTCCATCTAAAGTTGTTATTCACTTCAAAATTTTTTTTATTTGCCCCAAGAAGCAGCCTTAGTCACCACTTCCCTGGTGCAGCATTTGGCACTTCATATGTATTCACTAGATTTTTGCTGAATAAATGAATGATTAAATCACCATCCCTGATAGAACTGTTCTCCTCTTTTCCCTTCCTTGGCAAATGTCACTGCCATTCACTCAATTACTCAAACTGAGGATCTGTGTTCATTCTAGATAATTCTCTTCTATTTAAACTTCTCATAAAGTTAATCCTTCCACCCAAAATTACATTCTGAAATGTTTCCCAAGTCTCACTCTTCCTCACTGTCTCAGATATGTTGCTCTAGGGTAGGGCTCTCTCTTTGCACACCATCGCTTTTACCCTTCTTGATTAAAATCCCCCACCCACCCAACTGACCATTTCTGAAATGTGTTGGAATTCAAAACATGGTTATATCATTGCCCTTCTCAACAGCACTTCACTGGTTTCTCACCATCTGAGGACCCCGCATGTGAAGTCCCTGTCATGTCCTGTAAGGTCTTTCCTGGGCAAGGTCCTACATGTCAGTCTCGCCTCTTTCCCACTGTGTCTTGCTTATTAGCTTTGAGCATATGGCGACATCCTCCTTTCACTACCTAGCCGGCCCTGCTCAGGTTCTCTGCTCCACCTGAAGTGCACATCACACACACAGACCTGCAGTGCAAGAAACTGCTACTAGTTGGTAAAAGATTAGCTCAAGTCTTTTCCAATTTATCCAGCTGTGTACAGGTACATCGCATCAAGTTACACCTCACTGTAGAATTTGTTCGTGATATCATAACACTTCTTTTACAGGTCTGGTTTTTCCTCTTAGACTATGAGGTTTTTGAGGGACTGTGTCTTCTTTACCTTCCTATTTTTATCATCCAGCATAAGAACCAGTACCTGGAAGATGCTTTGAAATTTTTATTCCTACTGAATTAGTCGGTAGAGAGAAGCCATTAAATATAGACCAGATAAGGTTTGTGGTGAGTATTAATCAAGTATAATCCTCTGGAATTTCTTGATGACATATTGGCTTCTGAGTAGGAGCCATCATCCAAATGCTGAAAAGATTACAACTCCCCTAAGAGCATCTGCATTTGGCTGGGGATGCGCAGAGGGCTCCAGTAATCATTGCAGAATGTGATAGAAGGACCACACCCAAGCTCTGGCTCCCAGCCTGTTTCCCTTTAGCCATTTAAAATACCGTCAAAATATACTTAGTCTTCCTGAGACTGCATAGCCATCTGCTTTTCACTGTTAAACAATCAGAGGAGCCTTCTACTTTAAGCCCTGGTGGATAATTGGTATTGAAATTGCTCTCCTCTGTAAAACATTATAAAATTGGACAAAGCATAAAAGACACCTACTTTCAGGGATTACAGACAGGCCCCGGATTGAAGTTCTTGAGATAAGGGACATGCATGAGGTAAACCCATGTTCATATGGCTTTTTCTGGGGACACTTTCCCTGAGGCAGCCCTGGAAAGTGGGACTCAAATATATGGCAGTCTGACTGAGCAAGGAAACATAGATTACATTTCAGTAACAGCAACACAAAGGGAAATTTCAGAGCAGGAAACTAGAAGGGCAAGAAGTACACTGATCAGGAGAAATGAAGATTAGTGTGAGGGCCTCTGAGTAGTGGGCTTTTCTCCAAGACCTCAGCCAAGGCCTGGGCTGCAAATGTGCTGGGCCAGCCCTCTAAGCCCTTGTAGAGAGCGGCTGCATCACAGTGGAGAATGGACTGGAGACTTCTGAGGTCACACACTCCCGGGAGGTGCTGGAACTTTGTCTTATCCAAAGTAGAGAGATGCTGCTAGTATCTGAGGCCTGTGAGACTACAACCGAACACCAGAGAGAGCATTCTAAGGAATAAGATCCATGACCTAGCGCGGGGATCAGTCAGCTACAGGCTATAATCTGACCATCTGTTTTTGCAAATAAAATTTTATTGGAACACAAGCATGCCTATCTGCTTATACATTTTATGGCTGCTTTCATATCACAATGGTAGAGTTGATGGCTGCAACAGAGACAATATTGTCCATGAACCTAACATATTTACCACCATGCCCTTGAAGAACGGTTTGCAGCCCCTGGACTACGGTGAGAAGTGCCCCAGACTGCCTGACCAAGCCTCAAGCCAAGCTGCAATAGGCACAAGAAGAACTTCTAGAATGTTCTTTTCCTGCTAAGACATAATTTAGCACCTGTTAAGGGGAGACAATATACTCTGGGCTCCTTAAAATGTGTTATTCACAATATCGATCAGACGATTATAAATATTAAACATGTGAAGCAGTTGGAAGAGTGAAGAAGGCTGTTATCTCAACATTCTAGGAGGCGGAGGCAAGAGGATCAAAGTTTGAACCCAGCCTGGGGAGTTTAACAATTTAGCAAGACCTGTCTCTAAATAGAAAATATTTTAAAAATATAAAAGAAGGGAGTGGGAATGTAGCTCACTGCAAAGGCTCTCTGGGCTCAATCCTCAGTAAAACAAAGGAGGGAAGGAAGGGAGGAAGGAAAGAAGGAAGGAAGGAAGGAAGGAAGGAAGGAAGGAAGGAAGGAAGGAAGGAAGGAGGGAAGGAAGGAGGGAAGGGGTAAGTGAAGTTGAATAAAGATAAATGAAGATTCAAATTGAGGAACAGAGAAAAAAAAACAAAAGGATTGAGAAAAAGAAGGGTTTCAGTGGCTTGTGGAAGAACGTCAAGGAGACTAACATATACATAAGTGAATTCCCAAAAGGAAAGAAAAGTGTATGGGACAGGGAAACAATTGAAGAAATATTTTCCCAATTTGGTGAAAAACACCAATCTACATATGGAAGAGGTTGAGCAAACTCCAAGCAAACCGAATACTTAAAAAATCACACCCAGGTACATCATAGGCTGACAGTTAAAAACCAGAGACAAAGAGAAAATTACGCAAGCAGCCAGAGAAAAATGGCACCTGACACAGAGGCGGCTAACAGAACAAGAAGTTGCTAACATGTCATCAAAACAGTGGAGGCCAGAAGACCCGCAGGAGAGTGACATCAGGCGCTAGAAGAGATAAAAACGACTTTCCAGAATTCTCTCCCTAGTGAACATATTCTTCAAAAATAAGGCTGAAATGAGGAGGTGGTCAAGTGAATTTCTTCAAGCTAAAGTGAAGTGATGAAAACTGGAAATGTGTATCTACAAAATAAGAAATGCACAGAAATGGTAAATAAATGGATATACAACAAAATATTGGGATTTTTGTCTTTGGTTTCATTAAAATACAAGTAGCTGTTTAAAACAAAAATAATACCCACTCTAAAGTTTGTAATATATGCTCAAATACAGTATGTGACAGGACGGGGTGTGGTAAATGAGATTATTCTGCTATCAGGTTCACATTTTTGTGATGTGGAAGAAATGAAGGGATACGTTACTGCTGAGTAGATCAAGATGAAAGTTAAGGAAAGATATTGCAATGCTTGAGTAACCACTAAAACAGTAAGAAGGCAAAGGTGCACCTAAAAGGCTTGTAGAAGAAATAAAATAGATGAGCAAAAGGTTGAATTAATCATCACGGCCAGAAGGCACAGAAAGAAGCAACATATGGGACAAATAGCGATACGATTGTCCTTTACATAATCAAACAAATGACGATGTTAAACATCAGCAGACTGAATACTCAAATTAGAGTGTTAAATTGTACGGAAGAGCAAGACCCAAAACTGTCTTCCAACTGTCTGCCATTCGCAAGAGGCTCCTAAATACAGCTTACATTTTAAATAATAACAGCTTGGGTAAACATCAACGATTAATCTATAAACATTTATTTAACAACTAATGTATTTGGCTTATTGTGGCCTATTAATAGAAACTAAAGTGTGCTATGTCACCAATCAGATAGATAGATAGATAGATAGATAGATAGATAGATAGATAGATAGAATTTTTTTCCAAAACATGAACAAGCGTGTAATTATGATCTCTCCCTGTCTTTAAAATTTCAATAAATACCTTGATTTATTGGAAGCATGTTATTCCTTTATTTGTTCATTTATATGTCTTAATCTTCTCATTATAAGCTCACTAAAGGCTCAAACACTGACTAAATATTCTTTGCTAAATACTTAATACTCAATAAATACATCAGGCACTGAACATTCCACTGAGAACAAGTGTCACCAAAAGGTTACAGACTAATGATGGAAAGTAACTACTAAGCAGGAGAGCATAATAAAATTATTGTAGATAAAATAAATATTAGGCAGATAAGTGATAAGAGAAGTTTGTGCATTCACTGTGTTAGTGATTTTCACTTCTAAGTTCAACCCCAACCTGCAGAGTCCCAAGGCATCTCCATGCAGTGGCAGCTAGCAGAGAAGAATCCAGAACATCAGAGAGAAACCAAAACCCCCGCACAGGATTTGCCCTGAAAACTTGGCATCTCCTAAAGCAACAAATTCCAGTGGAGTACAAAGGGTATCTTTCAAATGCACCGTATGAACGATAATGTCTTTGTCATTCTTTAGCTTTAATTTAATTGTAAAGAAATATGAAATTATGTTTTATTCCACGAAGAGGAAAATAATCCCAGTGTTATTCCAGCCAATAAAAACAACTCGATATGAGGTCTAAACCGAATAGCTCCATTTCCTCATTTCTATTTTTTCTTTCTTTTGGAAAGGTTGGCATTAAGTCAAGCTTGAATCTTGTTGTAGGTCCTACACAGTATCACTACAGTTGCTCCTGTTGGAGATAGGTCTCCAGCAAAAACTTGAAAGAACACCAACCCCCAAAACGAGGACTTTGGCCATGACCGAACTGCAACAATTCAATATCGCTTCCCCTAACACTACCCAGGGAACCAGTGTCACAGTTTTAGAAGGAAACACAGTTGCAATCAAGTAATATGGGATTTGGAATCTACTTATCTCAATATGAATTGCTAAGTATTTCAGGAAAAGCACTTTGCTGGCTTTTAAGTAGTCAGTTAACCTTTGTCACCTTCCAGTAGAACACTCACTGATCTCTATGTGAGCACCGTCCTTTTCTGGCCACACTGCCCACCCCTCCCCAGCCCTCCTAGATTGGCCTGCCCTTGTTTTCTCCAGCTGTGTCTTCTTATATGCAACCCAAAAGTGATAAATAATATGGAATTGAACTCGATCATGGTAATCTTTCCCCCTTGAGAGAGAATGATTTTAAGGAAGGCATTTGACCACTTCTTGCCAAAGAGAGGTGAGGGACGTCTGAAGAGGAAAACTTTCAAGCAGAGTTTTCCTTCCTACCAAAAAGAGCCAGCAAGCAAAGACCCCTTTCTGGGGATCTGTCTTCGACCTTGAAACTGCAGAACTGTCTTGCAATGCCAAGAGAATAGAATAAAGATAGAGTTATTGCACTAAGAATAATAATGTGGTCAGAAGGAACCCACGTCTTTGAAGACCACCTCTGAGTAGAATTGACCAAACTGGCATTCCCCTAACTCGGGATTTTCCTTATGCAAATTAATAAATCATTATCAAGATAGCTGTGCCAGGACTTTTTGTTTCCTGATCCGAAGACAATCCTGCTATTACTCTGACTCAAGATTACTCTGACTCAAGATTACAGAGGACCAAAGATAAAGACCTCCAAAGAGTAGTATGTACAGTGAAAACTGACTTAATGAGATCAAGTGAAATCCACATGCAAAATCACTCCAAAGATGTCTTGCCTTTTTTGGGACAATCCACCAAATTAACATCCCCCGATTAGCATAATATCCCCCGGGCTACTGGGCAAGAACAGGGCGCAAGACTTTACTCCCAAAGCTACTCTATTCCACTGAAAATTAGTAGGCCAGGAGCTGAGCAGCCCCAGCAGGAGTTACCAGATTCAACCTTCTTCTCTTTCAGTTTCAAGAAGCCAAACTTCAGCTCCAGAACAAATCTAATAACCAAGAACTGATTGCTTTTGCTGAGCTTCAAATATAATCGTGACAATTAGTAATCAAGATCTTTCCAATCTTGTGTTCCAGTCCAATAAGTGAGGAAGCTAGGGAATATATGGGGAACTCGGCTCAGATTATCTGATCTCTGTCCTCGGCCTTCTAATAAAAGTTAAATGTCCAGATACAGTTGTAATAGTCCAGCTGTTTAAATGACTGTACAAAAATACATTGATATAACCTCGGAAGATGACTGATTCTAGGAAATGGAATGCATAAATTAATATAAAATCGCAGAGAAACTTCCCATTAAAAGTACATGCTCTTCTGGAATAGAGACGTAGGATAGAACAAATTGGGGGTAGACAAAAGTGGAGATATATGTTTTCTGCCAAATTCTGTATTTTATTCTTTTGGTTTATTTTTCGTTGGGGGCAGAGTCTTGCTCTGTTGTACAGGCTGGTCTGGAACTCGCAGACTCAAGTGATCCTGCTAGCTGGGCCTCCTGAGTACTGGGATTGCAATCATATGCAGATGGCTCCATGCCTGGTTGCCCTCTGCTTTCAGTAGGTTTTAATTTCATTCTCACTTGAACCCTCTGGTTAGGGTATTACTGCTCCCACTTTATAGGTGAGAAAAATAAGTATCGCAGAGGTTAAATAATTTGTCCAAGGTCATCAGCCTAAATCGATCCAGTATCCAAGACAGCAAAGTAGCAAGGGAAGCACTTCGAGAACTTATACCTGGAGAAATTAGATATGCAGAAAACATCTTTCCTTCCTATAGCATTTCTTAAAAGAATTAACAGCTAAACTGACCAAAGTACTCTTTAAAATCTGATACTGCTTCCCTATAAAAGAGTATTATCTTCAGATTGGTCTTCTTTAAGACCTACTATTTATTTGGTTTGGTGCAGAAAATGAGGCTCAGAGGACCCTGGGGCTATCTAATAAGTCATATCTCGCCAGGTTGGTCAAACCCACAATATAAACACGAAGGCTGAAATGAAAAAAAAGAGTTAGCCATAGGTTGAGTTTTGAGGTATAAGACCTTCAAAAACATTGCAAAGGGCATAAAACTAATATTTACATACAGTGACTGTCAAAGGAACAAATGACACAAATTAGCATCGCATTTTGAATTAACTGAACACAAGCTTGATTGTAAGTTGCACCGATTTACCACGCACAGATCCAAGAAAACCTTTTCCAGAAAGCTACTAGTTTCAAATCAAACTCCAGAAGGAATTAGGAAGACAGCAAATGGAAGCATTCAGTATTCAGGAAGTAGTTTCTGATCTGTCCCATTGGCAAATGCAGAGGCAGCAAAATTGTGTCTTGCAGAGATTTGATTGGGGGGAGGGTGGTGAGAAGCGGCTGGAGGACCAGGAAAAAGGCAGTCTGGGTATAAGACCCCCTGCAGTTGGTCAGATTCGATTGCAAAGTCTCAGGAAACCCTGAACTATTTCCCCTGGAAATTAAATTGAGATTTGAAACTAATGAGGGGCCAAAGCATAGAAGAGTGTTGGATAGCATGTGAAGCTAATTATTTCATCCACAGGGGCCAAAGGGACCTTGGGATATTTCCATACAGCCTGTAAAGTAGGGAAATCAATCTGAAAAGCTTGGAGGAAAAAAAAAATTCAGATACCATCTTAAAAGTGCAGATATTAAATCTGCTGAGAATTTCTCTTCATCTTCCTACAAGGTTGTATTAAGGCCAAGTAGGACTGTCCAGTCTCGATTAATGTCAGTCTGACTTCTCTACAAAAATTTGGCTGGGGACAAAAGGATTTCTGTAACCTGGGCCAGTCCCAGATTGCTTTAAATATTTTCATCTAAGAATTCAGTGTTCTGTGGGTACAATTTTATTTTCGTAGGGAGATTATTCTGTAAAGAGAGCAAGAACATCAGCACATATTGTCAGGTAGGATGCTAAGTAGTTGGTCAGGTAACCAGGTGTGGATACTTTCTATGTACAAAGTCCTATTTTGCTGCCCTGATCCCAGGTTGGGGTGGGGGGACTTCAGGCATTAGAAGGTTACAGAATAAAATAAAGTAGGGAAACAGTTTCACTCTAAAAGTGTTCCATGTGAGGCTGGATCTACAATACACACCATATCTCCCTGACAAGTATAAAACAGAATAATTACCTTGGCCAGCTGTTACCAAATCATGCATCTTAGCATCCCTGATGGAACTTAAAAACAAAAACCGAACACACAAAACTTCTGGGTTCCATCCCCAGACTGATTTGTTCTATTTGGGTATATTTTAAGTTCCTTCGGCAACAATGATGATCAATCAGTTTTGTGGAATATTAATCTAATGCACAAGGCATCCAATATCTGGGAATGTGGTAAATGTTGAAGGAATCTTTACAGCTTCCTTCCAGATAACCATTCGTATGTGAAAAAGCCTACAATAGAAAAAAAGTAATGACAAATCTGTAAACATTTGGCAAATATAGTTTTTAGGCAAAAATTAATGTGCTACAGGGCATATGCAATAGCCAATATGCACACATCTGAGATAATAAGAACAATAATTGCTACCTACTATAATCACTACCATCACCCCTGTGCATCATTGTAGACTGGCTGTCTACACTAGAGATTGGGAAACTTTCTGTAAAAAGCCACACAGTGAAAATGTTAGCCCTCATGGGGCTATAGTCACTGTCAAAACTACTCAATCCCACCACCGTAGTATAAGAGCAGCATAGTCAGTGTATAAATCAGTGAGACTAGCTGTGTTCTAATGAAACAATGTCATATGATTCTTCTGTGTGATAAAATACTACTTTTTCTCCAGTTGTTTAAAACTATAAAAGCCATTCTTAGCTTGTGACCATACACAATCAGGCGTGGGGCCTGAACTGACCCAAAGACCTTAGTGTGCCAGCGGCCGGTCTAGTGACAAACCTGACCTTCACGGAGCAGTCCTCAGTAAAGTGTCCCTTCTCAGGAAGGAGTGGAAACTTTCTGTCCTTTGCACTTCTTGGATATCAGCTAGATCTCAACTGCTGACCTCTGGGCCTTTTAACACGCAAACCTGAACCAGATCGGTGGGTGGCTGGTCCCTTGGGATGCACTGAGAATGTGCATTCTGGAACACACCTGCCAGCCACTGAGCAGGAAACCCCTAGCCACCTTCGCAGGTTTCCCCAGTCCCTATTGCGAAGAACATCTGATTTCCAACATAATGTAAATCCCAGCTTTGTCTGCCAGTAAATTCATGTACATGATGTTAACATCAGGTTTATATTAAACATTTACATGAAGGATTGGACTGGAAGATTAAATTGTTTGCATACGTTGTAGCCACAGAGTGAACAGCCCCAATATTCTCCCTGCTTGTAGTGCTGGGAGCCAGCAGAACGCTGATCGGACAATGACCCACCGAAGAGGCAGGCAATATCCTAATGCCTGGTCTACACAGGAGCTAGCAGGCCCAGCCCATTCTGCCACAGTCAGACAAGCCTTGCGCTGTACCGCCAGCCCTCACGAGAGAGGTGTAATTCACAGCACCAAAGATGACAGTGCCTTTCTGCTCAATGCTTGGAAGTGGTATTTCTTCCCTGACACTAGTATTTTCCTACCAGCACAATCATTCACGTTTTTGCTCTGCTGACTCCAATCAGTCATGGCAATGCTAAATGCTATGGGTTTAGTGACAACATCTGGTTGTATAGGTTAAATATTCTGCAGGACATTAGGCTGAGGAGAGCTCGGTCCCTATGGAGACCTGTCGTCCCTTCTCTGTAGAGGTTCAGCTCCAGAGAGAGAAGAGACGGAGAGGGACTCAGGTCAGTAAGCTTCCTGGGGCCAGTGTTCCCTGCCATGAATCTGAAGAATTGCCCAGGACACTGTTAACAAGCAAATGGTCTGCAGAACAAATGTTTTCGTAGGGGAGAAAAAAAATGCGCCAAGAACGCCAAGTGAAGTGGCTAGAGAAGAGTGATGTTGTTCAAGTGCATGATTCATTAAGTCTTGTCTGAGTGTCAGATGTTCAGCATTTGGTGCCATTGCCTCCAATTTAAATCATTTTTTAAAGAAGTGCCGGAAAAGGTGCTGAAAGGCACCGCACTCTGTTCCCTCGCTTGAAAAACAGTGTCTGCTTGTGCGCTGTGGTGAAACTTTGCATTTTGGCGAGACACCCTGCGTGGGGCTGTGTGGCAGCTGGGGCTCCTTTTTTTTCTTTTTTAAGTTTGTACAGTCACCCAAAGGCAGGGAGAGAAAATAGTATTTCCACAAACCAAGGAATCTATCCTGATGGCACCCGAGAGAGAGAGAGAGAGAGAGAGAGAGAGAGAGAGAGAGAGAGAGAGAGAGAGAGAAAAGAGTCCCGCTGCAAGGGTCAGCCTCCTCCTAGGGCTGCAAGTGTGTCCTTTTCTGACAGGAGTCCTGGACTCAAAGATTTCTTTTAAAAACCCTGGAAAGCCTGGAGTTACCGGCTGTGATTTATGGTCGCCTGTTAGGAGGGAGACTAGTGTTGCCATCACACACTAGTTCTCAGGATCTAGTGACCTCGACTCCAAACAGGTAGGTTTCTCAGCACCCTCTACATGTCCCTGAGGGGTAAAGTCGCTGTTTCTTCCTCACACAGAAAGGGACCGTGCATACTCCAAGGATGAAACTTGAGGACATGGTACTAACCAAAATGAGCCAGTCACAAAAGAAATATTACACAATCCCATTTCTATGAGATCCCTAGAGAAAGAAGCCCTCACGCAAGGGGCGAGCAGAAAATATGGGGTTTGCTTACATTTTTAAGACTTTATTATAGTAAAAGATGTGTTACTCTTACTGTAATCCCCTTCAAAATACTCCCCCTCACTTCTAACACACGCATCCTGCTGTTTGTGCCACTTTCTGAAGCAGTTCTGGAAGTCCTCTTTCGTGAGTGTCTTAATGAGGTGCGATTAAAAAAAAAAATACAGCGAATGCTGGTGCCCATTGCCATCCAACAGAAAGTCAGACCTGTAAAAACATTAATGTGTCCTCATCTACCTTATTCATGGGATCTGGCACTAAGTAACTTCCAGCTCTTCACTAAAATCAAAATGACTGTGAAAGGTAAATGTTTTGAATCAAATCAGGACAGCGAGGCAACCACGATAGTACAACCAAAGACAATAACAACGTGTCTTTTACTGTACTAATTTTTAAAATTTAAACATTGAATTAAACATCCACCATATTTTTCTATCACACCTTATTGAAACAGAAGGTAGAATAGGGGTTGCCAGGGCTTGGAGGAAAGGCAAATGGGGAGGAGTTAGTGTTTGGTGCTTACCAAGTTTCAGTTTGGCACGCTGACGAGGTCTGGAGATGGAAGGAGCTGATGACTGTACAACAGTTTGTGTATATTTTGTGCGACTAAACTCCACATTCAAAAGAGGTTAAGATGATCAATTCATGGTATGTATATTTCACCACAACTCAAACAACAAAGACAGAGGATGATGCAGGTCATGAAGTGGTTAGGAAAGTCCCACTTAAGACTCCAAGTACATCCCCAGGTGAATGTGAATAGCAGCCACAAAGGAAATGTGGCTTTCGTGGGTATGAATCCAGGATCTGGGCCTGCAGAGTCTCAAGTTTGCTTGGACAGGGATCTTAGGACTTTTAGTAGAAGTTCAATTGTTGCCGACAGAAATTCCTCCAATTCCTCAGGTTATTGCTGACCTAGGCCCTTAGCAATAGGCTAGAAGATGTTTAAGACTTAGCTGAGGGCTGGGGATGTAGCTCTGTGGTAGAGTGCTCGCTTAGCATGTGGGTTCCATCCCCAGTACTGCAAAACAAAACATGCACACACACACACATACACACAAAAGGAAGTAGCTGAAAAGTTAGTTATATTCCTTCCAATTCAAAGAGAACAACCTAGGTAGTTGGCTGAGGCCAGAAGTTCCTTGAGGAGGTGTTCATAGATTCCAAATCTTTTCACAAATACAAGTCACATAGCATTCACAAGCAATCTGATAAATTGCCATCGATGAGTGCCAGGGATGTGCCAAACATTTAGCTAGCAGGTGGAAGAGAGTTCGAAGACAGGGTTTGTTGTTTGTAGTGGTGGCTTTTTTGGATTTCTTTCCTTTCCTCTCTTTTAATGCTCTTGACCCTGTATTTTGCCTTTTCACATAATACAGGAGTCAAAGAGAAAAAAGAGAGAAATCCTAGAGCTGCATAGGCAATATGTGGATTTCAGAGCTTCCTACAATCTAGAATCACATCTCATTCATTTCCACTCTTCTACACCTTGGGAAACATCCTTTAGTTTAAAAAAAAAACCCACAGTCAAAATCAAGTCCCCAAAATAAGGAATTCATGATATTAAATACTAAGACTTTCTTCTTTTTTTAATTTTTTAAAAACTTTGTTACCAAGAACATATATTGGTACATTGTATACATAATGATCATAATCAACATGGTTATTTTGTACCTGTACATGATATATGTTGGTTTTCCCGGCTCTTCCCCCCCTTCCCCTCCCCTCCCTTCCGTTCCCCCACCCTTCCCTATTTGCAACAGGTTTATTTACATTTTTCCATTTTTTGCTTTCTTCTTTCTTTTCTTTTTCCCTTCCTTCTCTTCCCCCTTCTTCCTATCTAGTTCTCCTCTAAGACTTTCTTTTTAGTCCAATTTTATCAATTTTTTTTTCTTTTTATGGCACTGGAAATTGAATCCAGAGCTTTTGCATGGAGCTACATCCTCAGCTCTTTTTATTTTTATTTTGAAACAGGGTGTCGCTAAGTTACTAAGTTGCCTAGGCTGGACTCAAACTACCTATCCTCCTATCAGCCTCCCAGAGTGCTGGGATTACAGGCATGGGCTGCCATGACCTGCTCCATTTTATTTCAGTACAATATACATTTTAAGGAGACATAAATACAATTTAAAACACAATGAAACACCAGGCACCAATTATTTTCACTCCCTGCTGGGCAATTACTGTGAAGATTAACTGTTTAGGTCAATTTGTTGCCTGCCATCATCTGATATGTAAATTTCTAGTTATGAGTTAGATCTAAAATGTCCCCCAGAGGCCAGCTGATGGGCTTTTGAGAAGTGATCAGATTATGAGGCTCTAATCTCATTAGTGGGTTAAACCACTGATGAGTTCATAGAATGAATAGGCAATTGGAAGTGGGGCTGAGTTGAAAGGAGTGGGTCATAGAGGATAAGAGCATGACCGTGGGGACTATATCTGGTGCCTGGCTCCTTCTCTCTGATTCTCTTTCCCCATCTTTTTGTTTCTTGGCTGCTGTGAGGGGAGCAGCTTTCCTGTGCCCAGCCCTTTCGCTGTGGTTCTGTCTCATCACAGACCTAAAAGCAATGGAGCCATGTTACCATGGACTGAAACATCTGGAACCATGAGCCAAAATAAAATGTTCCTCCTCTAAATTATTTCTCTCAGGTATCTGGTCACAGCAACAAAAAGCTAACATACTTGCTGACACACAGTACCTCCTCCTACCCTGAGTACCAATGCCCCCTATATTTTTCTTAGAGTGGCAGACAGATAACTCTAAATCATGGACTAACTAAGCAGGTGAGCCTGCAGGTCTTTTCTTAATCCTTTCCAGACAAACGAGATTTGATTTCAAAACATCTTCAGAAAATGTGAATCCCTCCCTACTTTGGTGACCTGTTTTGGAGTATTACTTCCATGTTCGGAAAACCCTTCATTATCATCCCTCTCAAGTACACCATGCCACAATTTCATCTCTTTAAAAAAAAGTAATGTGTCCAATTGTATGACAACCCTAGGAAAAAAAATTCTCAGACAAATAGATTGAGCTGTGGTGGTAAATTTACAAAATAATACTATGTACTCTGCAAAAGGACAAAGTATGAAGTCTTTCACCCTGAATCATCTTAATACATTTAAAATATAATCCAGCATAGGAAAGTCTGTGATATAGAACCTTCACTCTGACACAATTCCTGAGTAAGATTAAAGATTGTAGCACATATGAATATATTTAGACAATTCCGGTTTCATATCAGTTTTATCAACCCATCTCCCACACTTACCTGTCAGCAAATGAAATTTCCTGGATAGATCCACATTTGTGAAGTTCTGTTGGTATGTATATCATATCTGGTCATCATGAGTCCATTTCAAGTGGGTGTACATCTTCGAGTATGGGTAGGAGGATAAACTTAGAAATTGTGTGATTTGTTTCTGCTTAGGTTGTAAGTTACTAATCTCCTGATTGGAACCAGACTGCTACGAATTAGGAGTTGAAATTGGAACAGTCACCACTGTGTCCAGGATGTAAAGTGAATAAAATGAATGGGGTATTAACCTTCAACCACTGAATATTAATCAGCTTTTCATAAGAAAGAAAACACAGAGCTTGCCACACTAAATATTTTCAGCGCTTACTGACAGGATATGATTTCTTTTCTCTTTCAGCCCTGTTTCTTCCAGTTAAGGGCCTGAACGCCAGACAATGGTCAACTTGATGCAGACCAAAGTGTGATGTGAAAAGCTCCAGGTACCAAAGGTGGGTGGGACTCTCTGAGGTGTCAGACCCGATGAAATGATACACTGCTATCAAAAGCAAGGCTGTCTTCCAGTTACTCCTGCAAACATGGGCCAAACTAAGCCCGAAGGGAACTCAGAAAGACTGTGGACAGGAAATCTTGATGACCACAGAATGAACATGTAAAGGAAAACATTTCCTATTGCAAATGGAAATCATTCCACACGAATATTTGGATGAGAACACATCCACCCCAGGGGGATTCAAAAAATTTTAATAACCCTTTTATTAAGAATGCAATGCACATATTTATGTCAATACAATGATAACATATATTACAATGATACAATGATTTATGTCAATATGATGATAAGATAACATATATCAATGTCTCCCTTTGGCCACGTCTCTCTGTCTATGCCTGTATTTGTATCTGCACAGTCAGCCCTTCATATCCATGAGTTACACATCCATGTACTCAACCAAGGATCAAAAATAATGGGAAGAAATTACATTTCTACTGAACACGCATAGATGTATTGATCGTAATTATTTCTTAAGCAATACAATATAGTAACTATTTACATTGTGATTCTGTTGACTAGATATTAGAACTAATACAGAGGTGATTTAAAGAATACAAAAGAATGTATGTAGGTTACATGCAAATACTACATCAATTTATATTAAAAAACTTGGACATTTGTGGACTTCGTCATCTTCATGGGGTTCTAGAACCAATCTACCATGGATACCAAGCTATATGTATGGAAATATATTCATAGCTATATATATGGAAAAATAGAAATACACGTATAGTATACGTACATGCTATGTACCCAAAGAAGGCAATAGATTGTCTCTCCCTAAAGATATTTTGAAACAACGTATGCTATATGTAAACGTTATATACTTGTGTCTATGAAACTACTTCCATAGTACTACTGAGTTCATCTCGTGTGCCTAGGTTTAGTGGCAACTGTATTCAGTTTTTAAGAACTAAGGAAAGAGAAGAGGAGAAGGGAAAGATTGCTTCCACACTGAATTCAATCAAATCTCTTCAAATATTTTCTTAATTTTGAAAATACTCAAAAATTATCTCATTGTAGGAATGCTATATTTCAAACCAAGACAAAGCATATTTCCAAGGCACTGTGTTATTTATAAGGCAGGAGGTACTTCTCAACCTCAAACTTAGCAGATGAGTGTTAATTTAAGTTAGTGATGCTTTCTCCCTTGGGAAAAAAAAATCTCTCCTCTATTTTTGTGTTGTTTTCCAGTAGTGACCTTCTCTCCCTCTACACCACCTAGCCTAGATCCCCTCTATCCTCTCCTGCTATCTGCCAAAAACGTCTAACCTCTCATCCCGAACAGAAGTAATCTCCTGTGTAATGTCCTATCTAGCATTAAAAATAAATCCTATTCCTTTGTCTGGCATGATGCTGGAAATCTGCATTATCCACAAAGATATTGATGACTAATAATAGCTTGATGCAGTCCAAAGAATTGTAAAAATATCTTTTCCCCATCTCTTTATTATCCAGGCATTACTGTGAAGGGACTTTGCAGATGTAATTAAGGTTACTAATCAGCTGACTTTAAAATACAGAGAGCATGCTGGATTACCCAGGGAGGCCCAATATAAGCCCTTAACAGAAGAAGGCAGGCAGGCATGGTGGGACACACTTGTAAGTCCAGGACTCTGGGAGGCTGAGGCAGGAGGATCGAAAATTTGAGCACATCTTGGGCAGTTTATTAACTTAGCAAGACCCTGTCTCCAAATTAAAGGAAAAAGCCCAGGGGTAGAGCTCAGTAGGAAGGCTGTGGGTTCAACTACCCAGTAATGAAAGAAGAAAGAGGAGGAGGAGGAGGAGGAGGAGACAAGCCAGGTGCAGTAACACCTGTAATCCCAGCTACATGAGAGGCTGAGGCAGTAGGACAGGAAGTTTGAGGTTAGCCTTGGTAGCTTAGTGAAACCATGTCCAAAATAAAAACAGAAATAAAACACGAAAGACCTGGGGATATATCTCAGTGGTAGATTCCTTGCCTAGCATCCCGGAGACTGGGGTTTGACCCCGAGTAATGAAAATAAAGTGGGAGGGAAGCAAAAGAAACAAGAAAAGGAGGCCAAAGTAAAGGTCGAAATATGAATCATGACTTGACTTGCTAACTTTGAAGAAGGAAGAAAGCCCTCAGACAAGGAACGAAGGTGACCTGGCCGGCAGCTAGCACAGAACAAGGTCTCCACGCTCTGGCTGGAAGGAACCGAATTTGACAACAGCCTGAATGAACTTGGGAACTGATTCTTCCTCTGAGCCTCTTAGGAAGAGCCACAGCCTTCCTGTCACCTTGATTTTAGCCTGGTGAGACGCATGTTGGATTTTTTACCTACAGAAACGATGAGGTAATAAATTTGCATTGTTTTAACCCACTAGATCTAGGGTCATTTGTTACAGCAGCATCAGAAAGGTAACACAGGCAACCAACCACCAAAGACTCTCAAGGAAACAGCTTTATTAATCCAAAAGACTAAATCTCCAGGGACGCCCAGAAAGCCTGGGAAGGAAATGAGTATGGGGACAACTATGACAAGGCCACCTCAAATCCCAACACAGGCTGCTGTACTGACAATCTCTTCTAAGAACTTAGAGCTCCTCAACTCATAGTAATTAACTCTTTTATAATGAAATGTTACCGGACAGAACTGTGCAAAGGTAACAGAGGTAACAGAGACCAGGGCACACCCCACTGTTGTTCCTGCACACTCAGTCAGGGTCTCTTAGTCCAACTTTCATGGAACATCTCCGACTTTCAGAGAGGTTAGGCAGCTTTGCTAAGAAAATCACACAGTCGGTTAGTGGTAAATCAGCAACACAAGTGTAAGGCCCCTAATGCCTTGCCCTAGTCTTTCATATCACCACCACTAATCCTCCACTTAGCGTAAAAACTGGCTGGAATTCAAAGATGATACATTTAACAGACCACAAGAAAGTATGTTGTGATAGTACAGGTAAAAGGAATAGAGGCATTTACCTGAATCATTTATAGTCCAAGTTACATCATCAATCGGCAGTGCTGGTTGTCTGACTCATTGATAATTCAGGGAGAAAAAGAAATCACCAAAGATATCCAGATACTTGAGACAAGGAACAGTTTGCTTTATGTTACTTAAATAGGTGCATCAGTCATTCTCATTGCATTTTTCCCAAGATCTCGTGGCCACTTGTCAATGATGAACCTTGGTACCAACAAGCCCGAGTCTGCCTTTGCAGATAAAATCAGTTCATTACTCTGGAAGGCAAATTGAAAATCCCTGCGAAGAAAACAGGATGACTCAGCATGTATGTGGAGAATGGAATCCAGAAACTCAAGACAGGCAAATGCCCAGTTACGTGAAGGGAGCTGTATTTGGAGGAGGTCAGAGTTTTCCCCTTCCCCATCTATCTGAAGTCCGTCAGCGCTGCCAGCATCCTCCCCTTGCTCTTCTGGGTGTCCCCATCATGTTCAACCAAAAGCCAAACGCCTCAAAGCCCAGAATCCCATGGCAACTAACCCTTGCAGTCCGCTAGGTCACAGGATCAGTCCACAGCTCTATCCCCATTCCAAGTCACTTTGGCAGAATAGCTAGAGCTGGGGGAAGACCCAGGCAATTTCTGCTGGGGCAGCTTATAAACATCTAACCAGCATGCAGACGGAAGCCTGAAAAGGAGGCAGAATAGCGTCTTGGTGAGACTGTAAAAAAGTGAAACAAAAGCCCTTGACTTTTCGAATGAGATCCATTAAGAAGGGAAAGGATCTGGAGGGCACCGCCAGAATGCATTAGATGCAGAATGCCCACTTTCAGACTTTCCGTCTATACTTTAGCTGAGATTAATATAAATCTCCCGAGGACAACTGAGACTTGTACATACACACACGTACAGGGCCATTTCCTGTGGCCACAAATAAACTGAAATAATTGAAGTCAGTAAGAGTATATCTGTTGATTTTTAAGAAGGAAGGATTCACCAAGAATGTAATAGTGGAGAAAATCTGATAAGCCGTTTGGCTTTGTTGGAAAGAATATTTACAAAAAGAGGCCTCACTATGCCTCTCGGTTTTACCATAGAAGTTTGAATAGGATATTTAACATCAAAACTAATAATATGCACCTGAAGCCCTACGACCTACATTAGCATCATGTCCTGAGTTACTGACTGTCTACTTATCTCTGAGTGAGATCCCAAGGAGTGAGTGGAGGGAAGAGGCAGGGAGGGCAGCACAGTCCATGGAGTGGCAGCACATTTACCAGAATAGAGAGCTGTCACATCGCTCCTTGAGGACACCTAGGCACTCATCTCGGGAACTCTGACAATAAATTCCCTCTTTCTGCTGCTGTTGGCGCTGGCTGATTCTTGTTGTATGTTTCCAAAAGTCCTAAATGTTGCACAATAAGAGTCCTGGTGAGTTGGTCTCCTGTTGCATATATGCAAAGAGCATAAATAAAACATGATTGACTCCAGCAGAAACATACTGGGAGTCCAGAAAGACTCAAAACCCAGTCTTGATATTTTCCCTGTCAAAAAGTCACTTAACCTCCTTGAACCTTAATCAACAAAATAATGCTCTTTTATGTCCACTCTGGAAAACACAGAAGATGCTCTCCTTCCTTGGGAGAAGGTGTAATTTTGTGAATTCAAACTGGAATGAAACAGAGAACCTGGGAAGCCAGTGAAGAGAGACACAAATCCCACACTGATAAAGAAAAGGTAGAGACTCCTTCTCCAGCGAGGAATACATAGAGAAGAGAAAAATGCCTTCGTCCAAGAGACAGATGGGATGGCAGTGGACACATCTCCAACTTCCCCCTATACTTCAAGTTCCTAGCAAGTCGCCCACTTCCTATCAGTCAGAAGAGCTGCTTGTGATGAATTAGAAGACCGCGCATTGACAGCTATTTAGTTATTTTGGGCTGCAGGAAGCCACCGGAGGCTCCTGGGATAGCTTGGTCTGTCTGCATTATGATTTGATAGTCTTTGGAAACCAATGCTAAGAGAAAACCCTCCAGCAATGACATTCTCAAGCCTGCTCCTTCAACCCTCATTCCCCATCGTGGACTACACAAGTTGTCTCTGGAGCATTGTGACAATTCTTCTGTCTCAGAGACACACAGCTACCCAGCTGACACCACTGGACATACAAGTGCAGCCTATTGTGCCTGTTACTACTTCCTGTGTCACTTTTAGAGCAAAATTATTCACTACTTCTACAAGAGTATGGGAAACTGTCAGTTGAGAAAGATGCATATTTCCTCGAACTGGGAAATCTTCTTCCAAATCCAGGGAGCCCATAGGAGTGGGCAGGTTCTATCCTTAGACACACAAAGGCTTGTGAAGGGAAGGAGGGAATGAAGTTCAAGGTGCCTCCTCTTCGGCAGTACTGACTGTTCCACGGATGATTAAAATACTGTTTTTGCAGCTGTCACAAAAACGCTATTTAAAATTCCCATTCCCTGTCCCAGCACTTAATGCAAATTATCCACATGACAGAGGGTCAAAATGACAATTTACATGCAATTAGCCAGATGTGTTGGAATGAAATCTCTCTTACCCAGCCCCCCAAAATTACCTGAATAATTTACACACACATAATCACCTTGCTCCAGGGGGAACACTGTATGTCCTTGTTTATTTCCTCCAAATACCTAGATTTTCCAACAATGTTACACCAAGAAACATCCAGGGAAGCAAATGAGATAACTCGGAGGCTAAGCTGTCCCTTTTTTAAAGGCAGACAGAATTAATTTGTTTTCATTAGCTCCTTATCAAGTTACCTGGCTTTGATTCTCAGCACAAAATGTATTTTAAGAAAGAGGCAGGGGGAGGGGGAGGGGAGGATTTTCAGGAAATAGCAAGTTCTTTTTCTACTGAGATAAAAATCACTAGGCAAGCCAGGGTGAAATACTTCTAACTTCAGTAGAAAAAGAGAGAGGGAAAGAAAAAAAAAAAATAGGAGATGATAATGAACTACAAAAGGGAACGAAGGAAGTATGTTTTTAAAATTTTAAATGGGACTTTACTTTTGAAAACCTCTCAATTTGCATTGCAATTTTTGAAGACATGTCAACATTATCCCTTTGGGAGCAATTTGAGACGAGTACAATAAAGAAGCGAGCAAGTCAGGTGACTGTCATTAGAACACTCAAGCTATCCAAACTGCCCTTTCAGATCCTGTCTTTATCCCCAAAAAGGATGAAGCTGGTAAAAGCCAGTGGCATGGGGCAAAGGGAGGGCCCTTGGGGCAGGGCCAGCCTGCTCCGTGGGTAACAGTGACAGCCTGATAGCAAACTCTCCTTGGGGAGTTTGTCTTTATAGTCAGACTTGAAGGAAAGGGTGATGTCCCCAGGATGGGGGAAAGAATGGGACCCACAAAGGACTCCCAAGGATCACCTGATCCCCTAATTGGGAGCCTTCGGGAACCTCTTGGTCTTGCAAGATAGCCATCCTCACCTTATCTTCCAGGATTCAAATGTGAATGTGAAAAGGGTGGTGCCCAGGAAGACTGCAGCCGAGTGAGAAAAAAGGGACACCCAGAGCCAGGCTCAGGCTCTCTGCTTGGAGCCATATTTACTACCAAAAGCAGTGAGCCCCTCAGCTTTGCTCTGAAATGAAAACAATCAGAAGTCAAGGTTACTTAAGGCCCTCATGGAGACAGCAACACTGACCTATCAGTGGGAAAAGGCCATGAGCTTAGTTTCAGGCAATGAGAAAAGAGATCCTCAGTGGTTGGAATTGAGGCAAGAGGCAGAAGGGGAGGAGCATGGATCTCAAGGCCTGGAGGAAGAGAGAGAATTGTGGAATCA
This sequence comes from Hystrix cristata, assembly GCA_004026905.1. Classification (NCBI taxonomy): domain Eukaryota; kingdom Metazoa; phylum Chordata; class Mammalia; order Rodentia; family Hystricidae; genus Hystrix; species Hystrix cristata. Next base: position 17,949 of record PVJO010005432.1, on the reverse strand, counting down.
TATTACCCCTACTTATCCAAATCTAGGAAGAAGCTATCTGCCTTTCTTCTTCCCCTTCTGGAAAGGGTTGAGACATTCAAGCGGCTTGAACCCTCAAAAGATCTCTGTCCTCCTTCCCCCCAGCCTGTCTATCTATCTGCAAATTGATGACTGCTGGGCTGTTCCCCAGTATTATGGGCTTTCTCCTTGTATATGCTTAGTGGCATTGCCTCTCCCTGCCTGCCTCTCTGATGCCGTAAGTTCTATTTTAGCCAATGGAATGTGAGAACACAGGAAAGGACACACATTCCAGCAGATTTTAAGAGCCAGTACATGATTGTCCGTGCTGCCTCTTCAAAGCCATGGAGGTCAAGAGTATTCAGGCTGGTGGAAGGTCTACCATCTTGCCTGCCCCTGTGAAGGCAAAGTGGTGCAGAGTCATCCCACCCCAACAGCGCTTACCTACTCCAACAGGCTGATCGCTGGTGAATCTGTAGTACAAATAAATAATAATCTTTGTAATTTTCAGCTACTGAGATTCTGATGTTGTTTACTGGAGATACAAAAACATAAAGCTATAAAGAAGTCCAAAAGATTTCCAGTTGCTTTCTTAATGACTACATGAAGAAATCATTTGCCATTTCCAGGAAATAACCAAACTCTCTCAAAAACGTCTCTCCTTTTTATACTGATGCCGTTTTGTGGTGCATTAAGCATGCATCTTGTCTCCCTATTTGGGAAATCTAGCCCTTCTCAGTGAAGAAACTCTACCCTGTTAGGAAAGCAAGGCAGACTACATTGACTTTTAAATACTTGATTAATATCCTTCTGCTGTCATTTACCAACCATGTATCATTGGAAAATGTACTCCAATTCTACAGCTCAACTTTCTAGGCTATAAAGTTAGCAACATAATTCCTTTTTCTAAGTTATGCCATGAAGAAAAAAGAAAGTATACAGAGCAAAGTCACCCTCCCACTGCTGTCCACCTTCAAATATATCTCTCAACCCTCTTGAGGAAGAGTGTCCTTTCATAATATGGGAAAAATAATACCCACCTCCCAGCTTGGGGTTAGGGTTCAACAAACAAGTCAACATAGGACTCTTAGTGGGAATATGTATGAAATACACAGAGGTTGATACAATCACATTGATCATCAGAACATTATTATTGCATTGTACTTTACACACATGCAGTACGTTTCAGTTACTTCTCTTGCCCTTGGAGAATGAGCCCTTCGTGTTTGCAATGGGGTCGCTTGGGAGAGCATTATGGATGGTTAATAAGCAGAGTGGCCAGAAACCAACCAAAAAAGAAAAGCTTCCAATGTATAGTCCCTGCTTTAGACCCATTTAAGGCAAGATGTAACAGAGCCGCGAAAAGCCAGGTTTTTTCCATTCTGTGAATACAAGGCTTCTATTGGCTTACCGATAGTGACGCTTCGGAGCCTTCCAAAGGACACAGGACCTCTGATGAGTGAAAGTTTGCATGCCCAACAGGGAAAACACAGGTGGGCAGGCACAGAAGTGCCACCAGGGCCGGTGCAGTGGAGGCGCTGAGTCTGAGTAGGAGACCAAATCGGGCTCTGTTTACAATGAGCATCCCATGCACACCTGAAAGCAAACTAGCCACACCTGGTGAAGTTTCTAGTGCTTCTGGAGCTCCAGCGTGGGTCTCAGTGTACGTGTATAACCTCCATTAATCACAGAGTGCTGGGGGGATGCAGGCTGAGCAAGGAAAAGTGAACATTCTGCACAGTGTGCACACACAGTCTCTACTGAGCTTTCTAATCCAAAGCAAACCCAAGCTTGAATGCTCAGCTCCTTTTATCTCATGTTCTAAGGACATTGTTGTTTGGTTGGCTTCTTAGAAACAGGCCTGAATTCTAATTAGTTTGCAGTGGGAGGCTGCATAATGGTAACTCAATCCTTGCATAACCTCGATCATCTATTTCCCAGCTTCCGAGCTGCATGGTCCACTTATGCTCACATCAGAGAAGGGAAGAAAGGCAGGGCCATCGCTGGACTGAGAAGTTGGGTACAATTCGTTACTCTAAATTTCATCCCCAGAGGGCTGACTCCAGAGAAATACAGCTTTGTGTCCTTGATTACAAAGGAGTCCTACTTACTCAGGGCAACTCTATTATCTCTCCAAATGACTGTAGTTTTAGACAATACAGGAAGAGAGATTGCACAAAACTGTGATGAAAAGAGCAGGCAAGCACATGGGCTAGAGACTTGAGAGCTAAGGTGCTTTCCCACATCCCAAGTCATTCCGCTCTCTCAGCTGCCTTGAGAGTGGGGTGGGCCGTTGCTATTAGCCCATTTCACAGGTGAGGAAAGTAAGACGGAAATAGATTATCCTGCCTTCATTTGCCTGAGGGCTTCTGCCAACTGACCCTTAAACTGTGGGCAAATTTTTTCCAACTCTGAGTCCGATCTGTACAGTGCAAACATGGCAGTTGCTCCCTCAAAGTTGCTGTCAGATCTCCTAAGTTAATATACATGGAAGTGCCAAAGTACTGAAAGATCATCTGTAACATGAGAAGTTCGCATAGGTGTTGGGATAAAGAAAGGTGTAATGCTGAAGGTTTGGGACCTGTGAGCCTTAGGATGGAAAATATTCAAGGGCAGATTAGCTGGGCAGAGATGGAATGTCTATCATCAGAGTACAGAGACTACAAGAACCACCAAATGCCCTCAATCACGTGGCTGCTCAATTCCCATCCCGTCTACACTCCAAATTGTACCCTAGAATATTCTCAGACGCTCTGTGAAGGAGTGCCCCAAGTCCCTCAGGGGTATCGGGAATGTTGTGACCCAGTGTGACAGCGGGTCATGGAAACTGGTATTTCTTTCTTGTTTTTGAAAGCAAATTCAAAATATCTGTTGAAGGTGGGGGGGGAGACATCCAGTTTGATCACTCCCGATCCATTTAAAATGGCTACAATAAATCAAGCTTTTCATACGTGCCAGGGACCGGGTCACATAGACGGCACACATTTTCTCATATGTTTCTCTTCAGTATTGCCACCAACTAACTTTGCTGGTTTGCTCAGGAAGGAGGGATTACCTGCAGCCTGGAGCTTTCGATGCTAAACCACTGGGATCCTGGAAAGCTGGGACAGTTCGGACATCTCGTCGCTACCCACAAGAGAGGCGTTCGATCCCATTTTGTGGATGAAAGCACTGAAGCTGGGGAATCAAAATCGCACAGTCTGCCTAGCAAAACATTTCAGCTCTATACACTTTTTTGAAAAGTACACAGACCTTGCATTTTTGAAAGCACCTTTCTGAAAGGCAAATATACCTTTTCCTTAGATGTTTAAACCTGTGCTTTTACAGTTATGAGACACCAGATAGAAGAGTTTCTTCTATAGGACAAAGTTATAGTGCATCAGCAAATAAGGGGAATTGGCTGCTTTTTCCTTTAGGAAAAAAGGTGTGTAGTATTTTCCTGGAATGTGTTTCTCTGTTGCTGACGCTCTGGGCTTTTTGTTTTGTTTTGTTTTTTCCTGTTGTATTATTGCTCTACCTCTAAGGGATTTGGGGCAAACCTGAAATGTTAGCTATGGACTTTTATTTTTTGAACTAGTAGATTCTATCGTTGGGGAGAAAAGAGCAGTGGTGTTAGCATTAGCAACTTTGACAGAATCAAGTTTTGATTCCCTAAGAAATTCTGTTAGAGGTTGTATATCTCTAATCTGAAAATACAAAGTCCTAACAGCTCTGAAATCTAAAACTTTTTGAGTGCATAGACATCGGCTAGTAAAGTCTATGCAAATATTTCAAAATCTGAAAAACTCCAACATCTGAAACACTTTTTGTTCCAAGCATTCCAGATAAAGGATACTCAACCTATATATTGCTGTTCTATTTCTTCTAGAAAGAACTCTTAACTAGCATTGGATTTCTGTGAATTATAATTTCAAAAGCCACCAGGGATTCTCAAAGGGCATTTTCTTAGCACCTATATACTTTTTAAATGTGTTTTGAAGCTACACATCATCTAATATACTGGTTCTATGAAACAGACTCACAGACTCAGGAAGATGGAGATATTTAAACTAAAATAGCCATCATGTTCTTAGAAGAGGGCCCTGGAAGAAAGCTTCCATGAAGGAAAGGATTTTCAGTGTTTCAAATAGTTGTCTATGGATGGATCTACTTAAATAAGAGCCTGAGTAGGCTTCAAAAGACATGAGTGAAAATAGCTGCAGGAAGAGAACTGTGTCACTTTATGGGCTAAGTGGGGACACTGAAATCCTAAGGCAAAACTGACTATCTTGATTTGATCAAGAAATACAGCCAAAGGGAGTTTGGGCTGATTCTGGTTTTTGTGAGTCATTTTGTCTATGGACATGCCTCACAAATTAAAACAAACAAAAACTTCCCTAGGCGTGAGATGATTAAAGTTTTAAATCTGTTCATTTGAAAAATTGCAAGTATTGGATGGAAGCCATGCTGTTTTGAAGATTTTATTTTTTCTTTTTAAAATCCTAAGGGTTGCTGAGGTTCAAAAGAATCCTTGATTCAAATAAAAAGAGAAGGCTTTTGGAGAGAACCATGCTCTTCAATATCAGATGCATTTTAGTCTATAATTTTCCACTCTGGCTTATGTGGATGTCTCGGCTTGCATCCATCAATTCATTTAATCTCTGATTTCACAAAAAAGCATGTTTTGTGTTTATCTTTGTCCAACTGAATACAATCTGTGCTTTCTAGCTCTTCTAACAATCCCAATTTTTGAAATTCCCTAGCAGAATGCCTGTGTGGCATGGTAAATCTACACTTGCCTTGACAGTTTGGAAAATGCACATTTACACAGTGAGAAAATTGAATTACTACTCCCCAAGATACCCACTTGCCAATCCTACTTTTAAAACAGATCATCACTTTAATTTACTATGATTAAGTGAAAGGAGAAAGGAAAGTTAATATAAATCAGTGCTACGCTACAAATTTTCAACAAAGCAAGTGGGGGGTACATTTCCCCACAAATATTTAATTTTCATACACAAGCTAGTGGCTGAATTAGAGACAGCTTAGCATCCAGCAAGAGCTCATTTAGAATCAAACCAAAACAGAAATTTTAATTAAATTGTTGTTATACCTCTCTAGGTTTTGAAGCTGAGAAGGCTGGTTATGCTTCAGGCAAACTGTGGGAGAAAAACACTTGACAATAAAAGGCTGAACAATTTATGTCACACGTCCAACAACCAATACAAACAAGTGAGGTAGCTGAGTGGAAAGACCATCTTTCGATGCTACTTGTGGTCCTTGTTGGTTTTTTTAAATTTTGACATGAATATATAAAGACATATTCTATTCATTAAATCCATCACTACACCAAAGGGATTCCCAACATCCAATGAGAAAATGAATGAATGACTTTTTTTATGGTCACAAACATTTGCTTCCCAAAAATACTTGTAAAATTCAGTTCTTCAATCCTTCCATATATGTTTGGAATCGATTGTCTTACCACCCAGAAAACCAGAGCCTGAAAGAAGTGTTAATTCCCTTCAACACACATACACACACACACACACACACACACACACACACACACACACACATTCACATCCACAGCAATACAGGCATGTTGCAAACAAGTAGATTGCTAAAAAGAGAAAGAAAGGTTTATGTCATGTCACGACACAGATTTTTTTAAATTCACTCTTTATGGGAAGTAAAGTGTTAAAAAAAAATAACCCAAAAGGCTGAGATTAGAGGCAATACTTTTGGTTATTCATTTGTTTTTATTTCCATCTCCCCATCTGTTATGCAACTTTGGTTTTTAACAGAAAAGAATTTATTTGTAAATAAGAGTAATGAGTTGCCAATTGGATTCAGATCTGGCCACTTTTACCTGAGTGATGACAACATAAATGACAAGAGGCCAGCAAAGCCATCTGACGTGCCCTTGGCAAGCCCTGTGTATCCTCCTGAGAATGTCTAATTATAGATAAACACTGGAAGTATTCTTCACTTGCTGATTAATTAGTCGATGCTTAGGCCATTCTTTGAAAATAAAAGGCAACGTGTCAATCTAAGTATAATCATTCATGCTCAAGCTAGTGATCAGTTGTTTAGTGCCTTCTGTTGATTTAACAGCCCATAAAGAAGAGGACAATTTGAGGAAGGGCCTTCTATCACTGCCATAAACAAAGATGTAGAATTGTAGGTCCAAATAGAATGAAAATCAGTGCTCAAAATAAAGGTTTTTAAAATTGGAAATAGTCTATCTAAAATGTACCGCTAAAATAAAATATAAAAATAAAATAAAATGAAATTGGAAATAAATTGAAAATTACTTCTCTCCTCTTCTCATGCCTAATAGCCATGAAGGAATGTATTTTTGCATCATTTGCAGAGTACCAGAATTAGGAATTACAGTCTCAATTGAGATAACCTGACATTTTGTGGCAAAAAATAAAAACTTATCAGAGGTAAAGTATATAGAGCTGAAAAAAGGTGACTCTGAGGTACTTGAACATATCATGAAGGTGCTTAACTTTCTTCATTTTTAGTAAAAAGTATAGCGAATTCCAAACTAGGAAATCATATTCAAGTTCAAAGTTATCGGATAAAGGTAAGGGCCTTGCAACATACATGTGTTAGCCCTTTAAATGGTTTTCTACTCATTTCTCTGTTACTTTCCTACTAGATTGTATACTCAAAGTCAGGTACTTGTCTTTGCCATCTTTCTATTTCTAGCCTTATCCAGTCAAGAGCATTCATTGTGTAAGTGAATCAATGAACAAATCACTAGAAATGCACATAAAGAGCTATGATGAGCAAATATGACTCTAGATACAAGAATTATTCAAGTAACTTTAAAAGCAAAGAAAACACGAGAAGCTCCATTCATTCGGTCCAGAAGTCCCCATTTGGAGCCTGCTTTTTTCACACCAGCATTGTCAAAAACAAGCTGCGCGAACAACATTCCCAAGTATCCTGACACTGCCCTGTCTGTATGGGTTTCTCTAATTAATACATGCATCCAGTGATTTTTTTAAAGCACAGTTTTCTCAGCTATGTAATGGGACACATGTGGTGATTTAATGCAATAATCACAAGGCAGTTGATTTATTTTTTTACAGGAGCTTTGACTCAAGAAAGAATATTGATGAAGGTATGTATAGCCTTATAGTCCAAAGACAGCAAAGTCCAACTGGCCACTGGCCAGCTGGTCATTTAAGGGGCAACAAAGCCCCAGTGGATATCAGTGCTGGTGACTCATGATAGTAAGAGTTATGCATCCACCCCACTCCTAAATTTGGGGGGATGGATGTTATAAATTTAATCATTCAAAAAAGAGTTTAAAGGGGCTGGGGATTTAGCTCAGTGATTAGAGTGCTTGCCTTGCAAGCACAAGGGCCTGAGTTCGATCCCCGGCACCACAAAAAACAAAAAACAAAAAAAAACAAAAAAAAAAACAAAAAAAAAAGAGTTTAAAAATAAGAGTAGATGGCATATTAGCATTTTCTCAAAAGAAAAAATAAGAAGAAAAACAATTTGAGAGTGAAATAAACAATAGCATATCAGTCGGCTTTTCGTTGCTGGGACAAAATACCTGACATACATAAGGTGAAAGAGTAAAGGTTCGTTTTGACTCAAAATTTCAGAGGTTCTATGGTCAGCTGGTTCCAAGACAGAAACATCATAGTAGAAGGTTATGGTGGGAGAAAGCTGCTCACCTCATGGAAGCCAGGAAGCAGAAAGAAAGGAAGAAGGCCAGGGAAAGAGGAAGGGGCTAGGGATAGTATGTACCCTTCAAAGGCACACTCGCACTGACCTACACTGTCCAACTAGACCCTGACCTTCAAACGGCCCATTTCATCAACGGTTAGTCATAACTGTTAGCACCTGCGTGACCCAGTCACGTCTCCAGGCCTCACCTCTGAATATCGCTCAATACATAAGTCTTGGGAGATACTTCATATAAAAATTTTAACAAATCGTATTAATACTATCTGAAATTTTACTAAAAAGAAACATTTGAGAACATAGAAGATAAGGATCTTCAAGTACCCAGAAGTCTACCCTGTTTTTTAAGAAGGATATTTTTCATTTACCTTTTGGAATTCCTGGAAGAATTTCTAAATCCAATTTCCCCCAAATTTTCTTCATCTAAATCTAACACCCCCAAAAGTATCAAGCATTCCTTAGCCAAGAGGCTGGTGCTACAGTATTATACGGGTGACTGGGTTGCAAAACGCATCTCAAGAGTCTCTAATCAGAAAAGTCCCTGTAAAAGATAAAACCAGAAAATTTATCTTATCACTGGACACTCAGGAAAAGCACAGAATGCAAAGAACATGTTGGCCCTACAGTTTTTTTTTAATGTTTCTTTTTTTATTGGTATATTTTGTGATACATAATAATTATAATCGTCTTGAGAAACAGACACATACACATAATGCATCTTATCATTTTTACTCCCCTCCCCACATTCCTAGACCTATGACAAGGATTTTTCCTGATTTTACCTCTAATTTCCCTTATTTCTTGTGTGTCTTTGATACAATTAACTTCTCCTATGTATAAAAGACCTTGGTCTATGCACCCAAAATCACGTAAGAGAGTAAAAAAGAATGTATCTCAAGCTAAGTCAAGCACCAGTTTATACAGATTGTGCCTCTTCAAATTGAGGCAAGAGAAAGGCAGATTTTGCTAATGCCAATAACTGAAAGCTCAGACTGAGAAAAAAGCCTCCTTTAATAAACACAATATTTGGATAAATCTAAAGTGTTATCTCGTGATTTTGCTTGGCTCCTGTTCTCACTATGACTGCTTTCTAGAGAACATAGTTATTGTCTTTGACGCTTAAACTTTTCCTTTCTTTCTAAAAGAGGAAAAATAAAAACAATACGGGACAAATAATCCAACCTAAACAAGCCATACTAGGTTCCATGACATTTTTCACTCTGTAGATCCATTGGTAACATAAGACAAATTGTGAGCGTGCTAATTCACAGAAGTCGCATGCATTAGGAAATGCAAAGTGAATCTCTTTTAATATAGGGAGCCAAGTGAAATAAGGTAAAAACCTAATTAGATCATATTCAAATAATTAAAATTCAAATGCCTTTCACGAAGACTCTGACTCCAGACGGCTGGTCTCACTGTCTTCAACCCCCTGTTATTAGAATCTCTGAAACCATTTTGCTTGGGGGAGAAAGTTGTTTAATATAGTGGGAAAAATGCCAAACGTCCATGGCAACTTAGAATTTTTCCACTTTCTTTTCATGTTCAATTGAGACCTTCATAAAATTATAAATGAAAGGACACATTATGAACACTTTCTTCGAAGGGAAAAAGGGAGGGAGGTCTTGCCTGGAAGTAAAACTTTGGAGTCTATATCTTTCTTCTCTGCAGAGCACTCACGAGCTTTCTCTGCCAACAGCAAGACCCCCGAGAAAGCTTACCTTTGCCTTCAGAATCGAAAAAGGTACAACCACCGGTTGCTCCCCGAGTGTGAGTGAGACACTGATTGCAAGGTAGGGACTGGAGAGTACTGGGCTCCATGTCCCCATCCCTGGGGAGGAATGCATTAGGTCAACCTAATTTGCTGATTCCCCCTTTTCTCTACCCCCAAATGGTAGTTATGGTGGAAGGGTAGTTTTTAGAAACAGTGACAAGCTGGCTAAGGACATGTCACAGTCCTGTTACGTTCCTAGTCATCGTGCTTGGGTCTCAGCAAAAGCTAAGGACTGGTCTTGGCTGTGGAGACACCCAGCCCCTGTTAAATGAAAGCTGGGCTTAAACAATGTCTTTTATTCCCCAAGATGAGAAAACTAAATAAACAACCATAGAAGATCATAAATCACTGGCAAAGATATCCAGGTTTGAAATGGGCATCAAGAGCAGAATGTACCACAGTTTACCCCTTAAAGATCATCTCAGTTCTGGGTCTTACAATTATGGATCTTGTGACTTCTAATAAATGGCACAAGTGTCAAGACTGGAGGACCAGTACGGTGCTTTTATTCTGTTTTGAATACCAATTACAGGTCCAAAAAAGCACCCTTAAATACAGGCACAACCAAAAATCCTGACACCAGATTCGATCTCTAAAATCACTGTTCTGCTTTTTTTTAAATTAATGCTTCTTGTCTGTTTTGTTTTTGGAACAGAATCACACCAGGTGAACATGAGCGACTATGTTATTCAGCTTTCTGTTGCTATGAAAGAACTATCTGAAATGAATCAGCCTTAGGAAGGAAGGGTTTATTTTGGTTTTCGGTTTCTGAGATTTCAGTCCATATTGGATCCTTTGTTCTTGGGTCTGTGGTGAGGCAGAACATCATGGCAGGGAGCAGGGGTACATGTTTTAGCTTTTAGAGCAAACCTGTTCAACTTGTGGTAGTCAAGAAGGAGAGAGAGAGAGAGAGAGAGAGAAAGGGAGAGAGGGAGAGAGAGAGAGGCTAGTATCTCAATGTCCTCTTCAAGGCCCTGCCTCCAGTGACTCAACTTACTCCCAGTAAGCTCTAAGCCCATGAAAGTTCCATCATTTTCCAAGCGTACCACAGATAGGGTGGGTCTGAAAAGATAATACACGGGTCTCTGGGGGACATTCCAGTTTCAAACTTCAGCACCAGCAGAAGGGGAAGATTGAGTCAAGTAAACAAAATTCCAATGCTGCCCTCATTTGTCATATTAGGGCATCAGTTCATTTGGGATGTATATCACTGATATTAGAACTGTGAACAGTAGGGACATTTTGGCGAAATACATCAAATGTTCAGGGCTTCAAAGGCACCATCATGACCCTATCTGCTAATCTTCAAGCCAACCTCCACATGAGCTGTTTTTATTACTATTTTCAAAATTCACATCCTTGATTCCCTTTGGGAGACTTTGCAGTTTCCAGAGCTTTAGAGCAGACCTATTAGAGGAAGGAGGCCATCTTCCGAGAAATGTACCTTGGAAGAATAAAGTTCAGTGTTTTGCACTTGGAGCATATGATGGACACATATTTGTTGAATGTCTAAGTAAATGAATGAATGAGTGAATTAGTGAATGACTGTATGCTAATTATTGTACAGCAAAGTTGCATAGATGAAAGAAAAATTAAAGACTGATAGAGGAAAGCATGATGCAAATTCTCTCCAACTCAAATTGCCAAGCCCCATTCCTAACTCCTTTAGCCACCAAAAAAAAAAAAAAAAGAGAGAGAGAGAAAGAAAGACTATCAGTGTTTTGTAGGACACAAGAGAAATTATGCTGCAATAAAATACCCAAAAAGAGCAAATTAAAAATTCCTTTGCTTGGATTTTTAGCATTTAGCCTTTCTGGTGGCCACCAGGTCTTCAAAATTCCCTGGGCATTTTCTTAGAAAATATAAAGATGAGGAAAGGCAACCACAGTAATAGCTTTATGGGGACTGGTGGATAGAGAATGACTCAGAAGGGTCAGGACCTGTGATAGCAAGACTGTGTCCTCCAAGTGAGCTCCGGCGACTGGAGAAAATGTTGTCAAATGAGGCAGCGGATGGGGCAGACATCAGAGTTGGAAATGAACAACTCGGACACATTTTCTCAGACCTTTCATGGCAAATCTCAAGAAGATACAGAAATGGATCGGTATTCCCACCACAGACTGATTCCTTTTCCTCTCAAGAGCAAATCATTTTCCCCAGCTGGGCTTCTCTGGCTCTTCCTGGAAATGCAGCATAAAGATTCTTCTCTTTTCTCCAAGTTTCACTCAGGTAGATGAAGAAAATACAAGTAAAAAGCAAGCCTCCACTGGAGTCACAAGTTTTTCTTGGTTTTGTGCTAATTTGGGGACTCATCATCATTTATTAAAGTATTCACACTCTCCCTGGGCATTTTCTCACCTGCCTTCACCCGCTGTTTTAACTACTGACTAAAACCCACCTCTTTCATAGGCCAGGGGCTGGGATTTAGCTCAGTGGTTAGAGTGCTTGCCTCGCAAGCACAAGGCCCTGAGTTCGATCCCCAGCACCACACACACACACACACACACACACACACGCGCACACAAGCAGATCCTATTGCAGGCGAAAGGCAAATAGAGCAGAAGTTACACTTCAAGGCCCACAAGATAACCTCCAGTTACTCGGCTTTGTCCTGTACTAATTGTATAATTGTAGGAGACAAAGCCTGTTTTCTCAGAAGGGCCACAGAAATGCAGACATTTGACTGACAACTTACACGACTTGGACCCTCACCCTCATTGCTTCCCCAGCAACCGGGGACCTGACGTAGTATTGCCACAGATTTGATTCCCAGTTTCTTTGATATAAAACCTGTGCCTTCAACCAGCTCCCCTGTTAAAGGAAACAACCAGCCCTTGCGGAATCTCACTTGCCTCCTGCCCCGGCTGCTGTTAATCTACAGCATACACTGCCACGATTTTGCTTCGCTTCAGAGTTCGGGGTCATGGGGGTGACTGGCAGGGGTTCTTTCTTCTCTCAGTTTGATACATCCTTCCTTTCTCTGCTTCTTGCAATCAGCCACTAGGGGAGGAGGGAAGCAGGCAGGAGGGAGAGAGAGAGACTTCTGGATAACGCCTTCCTCCTTTCCCTTCACAGGTTGCCCCAGAATGACCCTGGAGACTTCCACCTGCCTCCGTGCAGGAATTGGTTACTGTCCCAGGGACCCCCAGGCATCAGCCCTGTGCCCACTTCCTCTACTTCCTGCCCTCCGCCTCTCCCCCAGCAGCCTCCTGCGGCTACACCTCTCAGCAAGAATGACCTAGCGCTCGGTAATCATGAGCAGTCAGCCTTTCCTCTGCAAACGCCATGCCCCGAACACACAAACGCAATTCTTCCCTAGAATTGTGAGTGAATCTAGAATCACAAGGCTGTTTTCAAGGACGCCATGTAGCGTCGTCTCTCTGCTAATAATATACAGGTGTGCTGGAGGGGAAGCGCTTTTTAAGGTATATTTTGGAACTGGTTTAGAATTGATTTATTTGCAATGCATTGTCTCTTCTGCCTTCCTTTGGGATCCAGCTGTAATGAAAACTCTGAACCTGGAAATTTTGCAGTTTTGATCACAGCAGAGGGGGAAACCTACCAATCCAACTACACAACCACTCTTATTTACAACTAAGCGGTTTTATATATCAGAACCTTACTTATAAACATACAGAGGTTTATTTTGCCAGCAGTGCGTTATGTAGTTTGATTCCCCTTCACTAGCCTCTGCAGACTGAAACCAAGGGCTCATCTTTGTCAGCCCTCACTTGACCAAGTTGCATTCCTACTCCAGCCAGGGCTCAGTGGGACCCCGACCAACAGCACCAGTACTGAGAAAATGTCTGTTTGTTTTCTTTTGTGGTTCTGTCATCCGAAGACTTTTTAAGGCTGGGCAGCAGGTGCACCTCTGTGGCAACTGGGGTCATATTTTTGTTTGTTTGTTTGTTTGTTTTGTTTTGTTTTTGGTACTGGGGATCAAACTCAAGGACTTGTGCTTGTGAGGCAAGCACTCTAACCACTGAGCTAAATCCCCAGTCCCTGGGATCATATTTTTGAGAATACTTATGGTGCTTACAATTTTCATGGGATTGAATCGCCCGCTGTCTATAAAGTGCATTCTGTTTCAGGGCGACAGATCGTACTCCTAATCATGGCCAGTTAAATCCCCCAGGTGGGTCATAGATGCAAATGGAGATAGCCCAGCACAACCTGGGCTCCTGTGGGAGAAACACCACCCAGAGGGCAGGTCCTGCAAGGAGAAAAGGGCACTCGGAGCTTGGCACAATCGCCTTTGCGAATGCAGCCAGATCTCTCAGCTGGGGCTAATCTAAGGCAGACTTCGTACAAGGTGAGGCCAGGAATACATATAATGACAACTCAAAAGAAAAGAGAAAAATCACCCTTGATTCTCAAACATTTGTCTTTAACATGGCAAGTACTTAGTAGTCATATCTGAAAGGCCAGAGGATCTTCAGCATACCCACAGGGCTGAGCCCTATGCACATTCCATTTTCTCTTCTTTATATCAGCCGTATCCATCCCACCCCTGCAGAGACGTCACATGGCTGCTGATCTGGTGCATGCAAGAGCCCTGTGTCTCAGACCGAGATTTTCCAATGTCCATTAGTTCCTAGGATGCTGCACTATGCCTTGACTCTTTGAAGTTCAATTTCACACGAAGGCAGAAATCAAGGCTGAAGATAAAAACAAAAGTGCTTTCTTAGTGATAGGGTTCTGAGTGGATTTTTTTTTTCCGCTTTATATGGTAAACATGGATTAATTTTGCATTCAAAACTTGTGTGTGTGTGTGTGCGTTTATTTCAGTTTCAAAATCCTGAATGCAAACACACCAAACTTTGCTTCTCCTAAGTTTTTATTCTTTTCACACCATATAGTCCTGGATTCGCCAGCACAATTTGTCTTTGAATTTGCCCACTGGGTTTTTCAAAACAGAGAGCACACCGCAGACCCACTGGGTTTCCACAGGTGAAATTCTGTTACAGCACTGCCAAGAATGAATTTCGATAAGTGAGTAGGGTGCTTATTTTTCAGGGGTTTTTTGTTCGCTTGGTTTTTGTTCTAGAGACAACTGCCTTGCTAGCAAGTGGGCCTTTTCTGAGTAGGACATAGTATCCTCTCTAGACACAATGAAATGTTGACTTTCCCTGGATTTTCACCTTTTAAAAATTTCAGAATAAGTATACTATCAGCAAAACTGTGGGCGACTTTTGATCACACAGAGAAACTCATCCTAGTAGGAATTTTTCTATGCAAAACACTGATTTAATGGAGATATTTGGAACATGAATAAGATGGTCTTAGACCAAGCAGTTTTAACAATGGGAGGATTGAGATCATCCAGTACAGTGTACCTGTAAAAGTGTCTTTTTCTAGCAGAACTCCTCCATCTCTTTAGAGATAAAAATATCCTTTTAACTAAAAATCCTCCTACAGTGGCTGCCGTGAAGAATGCCTTGCCCTGTTGTGAGGCATGCCAAACAAGCTTTCAGTTGCTTAGAAACAAAAGGTGGCAAGAGGGGCAGAAAGCACAGTGGCTCCAGATAATGCAGCCCTGCCTTATGTTTTATCTGTGAAACACACAGTTTGAAAAGTCTGCATCACATTTCACTTGAACTGAACATAAATGTAATGCCTGAATCCTCCCAAAGGAATTACTTCTTTGCCAATAATTTTTAAGTGAGGAAAGATCAACAGGATAGGGGACTGACAAGGGATTATGGGCCGTGAGGTGTGCGTGTGTGTGTGAGTTTGCACTTTGCAGAATAGGGAGAATTCAGGACACAGTTCTTTCTTTTCTTTTTGATGAATCATCCTATCTCTTTTTTCTTGAAAAACTCCAATTGGTGTATTTCCTCCAGTGGAAATTCACTGGGATGTTTCTCCTTATACCCCTGCAACCATTAGCTTCTGTTTGTCCATCCCATCACAGGCACACCTCCTCCAGGCAGTAAGAGGACAAACCTCTTGGACAATGTGCTAACTTCTGATCTTTCTTCTTCTTATACTCTGGCTTTCCTTCCCTGGATGGTGACCAAAACAGTACCAATTTATGATCCAGCAAGAAAACGCACTATGGGCCATTTCTGTCTTTAATTTTCCTCCATGCTGAGATCTTGCTGAGTGCCGTCTGCAGCTTCTGTCATGACAGAGAAGACAAAAAGCCATAGGACCATCACACCATGCTCAGGAACCAGTCACCAAAGGAGGAATTGTGTAATTCGTTTATATGAATGGTTCACAGGACCTCAAAAAGTCTTGCCATGAACATAATTCTCTTTAGGGCTTAAATTCTCATTTACCTTCTTTTTTTTTGTTGTTATTGTTGTTGTTTTTTTTTAAAGACTGGGGAAAAGGCCATTGATTCTCCTTCTTTGACCACTGGAAGAAAGGTAGAGAAAAAGAAAACTAAAATTAACAAAGAGAAAACCCATGTCCCACCTCCTTCCTCCTCCACTCCCCATCCACAGGCAAAATCTAATAAAGATGATTAAATTACATGTCTTTTCCTCCCATTGAAATCCACTGCATACTATTCAAATATTAGAACTCAGGAAATAAGGCAAGACAAGGTCCCTCATGAAACCTTAGAAGGCAGCCCAGGGTCTGAGCTGGAGGTCTGCCTGGCCAGGCAGCTCTAATTAAGAAATCACCCTGCTGAGCAGAATTTAATCTAAATAAAATATAAAAAGGAATCTGGTGAAAACCATTACCTCCCCACACCTCCAGTCCAGGCCTCCCTGTCCTGGCCCTGGATGCCCTCCCTCCCCATCCCAGGAAGTTCCCTTTTGCTCTATGTGCCTCACAGTGGTCTACCAGGAAGACTTCAGCTTGTGAAGGAGCCATGCCTCATGTGGGTCTCTTGCTGCTTGGCCAGACGTGACAGGGCCAGGAACAGATTTAGTCAAGGTTATTTTGGTTTGGAGAGGGGAGAAGGACGGGATTTTGATCAAATATTGATGAACTGATC
This sequence comes from Hystrix cristata, assembly GCA_004026905.1. Classification (NCBI taxonomy): domain Eukaryota; kingdom Metazoa; phylum Chordata; class Mammalia; order Rodentia; family Hystricidae; genus Hystrix; species Hystrix cristata. The sequence goes on along the minus strand of PVJO010005432.1, from coordinate 1,531 downwards.
TAGCCAATACTTCTCGCTTCAACACAATGAACTGCAAACCACCACTTGTCCGTAGGGTGGCTGAATTCTTGCCTTTCCATGAGCTGCTTCTGATGGAATAGACACGGGAAAGCAAAGATCAAATCTGTTGAACCTGGGGCTGGGGGTTTAGCTCAGTGGTAGAGCACTTGCCTAGCAAGCGCAAGATCCTGGCTTCTATCCCCAGCACCACCCCTAAAAAATCTGTTGAACCTGGGTTTGCTCAATGTCCTTGGGCAAGTTAGTCCTTTACTCTGCACTGAGTCAACCCCGACTGCTACCTTATCCAGGTTTTGGGTTATCCCTTCAACAATCAGGGACAATTTTCTAGTCTTATTTTCTCTACACTCCATAAGAAAATCTGCCTTCTGTCCTCGCTGATGTCACAATTGACCACTGTAAGTGTGTTATTCTCTACTACACTTTTGTGACTTTGCATAAGCCACCATGCCCACTCATAATAGTGGTTCTTAAATTGTTGAGGAGCTGTTGAAAGAGATGAAATCCCTAGGGGGAAAGCACATCTGTGCACATAAATGCAATTCTCATGACTATGTCAGGGAGTACCTCACCCTCCAAGGAGTCTGTGGTCATCAGTGTAAAGGCCCTTGAAACACACTCTCTTTTCTCTTTTTATCCCATTCTGAGAAAATTGTGCATCCCCAAGGAGTCCACAAAGCTTGCAAACTCTTGCTTTCAGCTCCCGATGCCCCTCATCTGTGTGTCTAGCATCACCCATCACAAGACATGATTAGTTACTTTTCTCTCATTGCTGGGACAAAATTCCCAACACCCAAAGTTGAAGGGGGAAAGGTCAATTTAGCTCACAATTTGTAGAGCTTTCAGTTCATAGTTGGCTGGCTCCAAGGCAGGTTGGCACCACAGACAGGCAGAAGAGAGCAAGGTAAGCAAGGGGTAGACAAGCCTCTCTCTGTCCCTTACATCTTATCCAGGCTGCCAGGATTAGGGCGGTGCCAAACCAATCAGTGGATTGATTTAGTGATCACACACCCTTAATCCCAGCATCACACACTCTTGATTCATCTACCTCTGAAAAAGCCCCATCTATGATGGCATGAGGCTTTGAGGGGATATATAGACACAAACTGTAACAGGGTAGTAATTCTTTTGCATACCCATCTTTCTATAGACTAAATATAGGCAAATTTTCTCTAAAAGGGCCAGACCAGATGTATTCAGGCTTTGTGAGCCATAGAGTTTCTGTAACAATTACTCTACTCTGTTATTTTAGCAAAAGCAGCCACAGACACTATCTTTTTTTTTAAATTTTATTTTAAACCAAGAACATGTATCGGTACATTCTACATACAATGGTCACATTCATTACATTTATTCTGTACCTATACATGATGTATCTTGGTTCTCCCCCCTCTCCCCCGCCCCTCCCATCTGCTCCCTCCCTCCCTATTTACAGCAGGTTCATTCATCATTTTCCATATTTTCCCATTCCCCTCTTTCCCCTGTTGCCTTTCTGCTTTTCCCCTTCTTTCCT